>JAKZAP010000009.1:0-229040 GCA_023053575.1 Branchinecta lynchi | reverse complement strand
TTCTTGCATCAACTACTCCTTGAAAGGCTATACTAAAAATCAGCTACGGAAGATTTCCAGCCACAATCACCACCTTCATCAATAATCTCATTTTAGGACATATAGGAAAGTTAGGGCCTAAGCCTTGCTAGGACGTGGCAACGAATTGTTATGCATCTCACTATCGATGAGTGGGATTGTCGCTAGTAACCCCACTCATAGATGTGTGGACTCGGCGTAAGAGTATCCGGGACACGTGACTCCAGGCGCATCGGTACCAAGGGCAGTCATGGCCAAAGATCGTGTCAGTAGGAAAGATGGGCCACTCGCTAAAAAGCGGGTCGTGGAAAATCGACGGTGCCGCTGCCTAGCGACCTGTTATTCTTGAGAGTTTCGCGGGATTTTTTTCGACGCCAGATGGCAGGCAAAATTACCCTTCTGATGTCGCTCTAAAGAATTCGACTGAGATTAATTAGTCTTGAGGCCATCATTTCCAATGTGGAGCACAGGTTTTGGTGATCGAGTCAAGAGGAATCAAATACACTTTCCAACGCATCTTTCGTTCAATTTTGCTCTATCAAAGACTATCATGATGTGAAGAAGAAAAAGGAAGAAATAAAGTTTTTCCATGCCGTGGTTCACGGGCTGGTCTTATCCAATCTAGACCGTTAAAGATTCTTAATCTCCCATTCAAGAATAGTTATACTGAAGGGGTATGTCGAGTAATGCTGCATCAAGGTTTTTTGTTGGAATAATACCTTTGATTTTATTAAAATCAGACAATTTTTCGCCAACACAGTCGTTTTTTCTCAACAATAGTAGTTCTTATCTGCAGAAACAGTCGGTAAAAATGACCAGGCAGTCGGTAAATACCTTGCCCCCCCCCCCCCCCTCCCTCCCAACACTAGCAACGCCTCTGGCCCTCGCTATAGGCTTATTACAAGCAGGTTTCACTCACAAGTTAAGCTTTTCTTCTCTACACTGGACAGGATGGTGCCAAGTGCCAATGGTTTTAAGTTATATAAAGATGAACTGCCGACCGTTTAAAGAACATATCCCGTCCTGTCAAAGTGAGATAAAAGATCCTGCGGTCATTAGCAAAACTATTAGATAATAAGTGATACCTTGACTGCACGTAAAAACCACTGGAAAAGAAGCGATACTTAAGACTGCGACTTTAATTTGTGATCCGTTAATCGAGTAAACAAAGCACGACATAAAAATAACAAATCCTGGACTGTTACTACTGAAGAACTTTTCCTTGCCACGAACTTCAAGGATATTATGCTATCTCTTCGGTTTAGCGGGGTCGTAAGTTGTTTAGGGCTAACGGGAAGAAGCGTTGATTTGCTCCTTGCTTTTTGTGCTGACAGTTGCACCACGGACAAATGCACTGCATAGACATTCCTAGAAAAAAGGTAACTATCAGTACAACTGACACAATAAACTATCACCAGTTTAAAAAAGTCTGAGAGTGACTTAAAGGACCCCTATTGCTTTTCACTGTTTTCGCACCTCCAGTGGCAACTAACACGGTGTACTGACCTCTGAAATTTCCGTCGTTTACAAAATCCATGTGAATTACTTTATTTGAATATTTCGCTTTTCGGCGCTAGCCGAAGTTTTCCTAGGTTGCAGACTACAGCTTTATTTTTTGGAACGAGATGTGAGAGAGTAGGCGCTGCCAAATCGCATATCGACAGTCCTTGCCGAGGACAGCACCGTTGTTCGCTTTGATTTCGCAGCGTCTAACCACGGCCTGTTCAGTCTTCAAATATTTTGCGTCCAGCTGCCGAGTTAGAGAGCGGGAATTTCTAGAAAGAGTTGTGCTTTAAGTATATACACGAAACATGACTTTCACATGAATTTTTGTTCGTGGGAGTAAAAAAGGAAACGGTGAACTTCAATTGAAACTATATAGAAAGTAAAAGCTAGGTTCCTTGTTCAGCCTTTTGCGGTCCAAGCCCAATCCGGCCATTCTGAGAAGAGGAAGGTGGGTCCACTGAATCTTATGGCATGCATAATTAAAGAAACACTAGGTGGATCTGGATGACATTTGCTTGGTAGCCATAGCAGGTGCCCTAGATGTGGAACATAGATGTGAAGTTTATCAGAAATGCTGTTAATTTATTCAGTAGCACAAATCAATAATAGAAGGCAGAAACAGTTGTTGAGTCGTAATATGCATGACCTGGAGATTATAAGTACCTCGTTTGTAATAAAATAATAATTGGGGACCAAATTCCATTCCTATTTAATATAATAAAACGCCCCATTCTTTTTAGGCCGGGATGTCGTTCAGCCACAGATCTTTACTGAGCCGTTGCTCCTTTCTAACCTCAATGTACGCTTCTCATCTTGGCAGGGGCGGTTCAATGTAGTTGGGCATGGGAGGTGGGGGGGGGGGGGCGACCTCAAATATATGACTGGCTAATGCCCAGCAATTATACTGATTAGAAACAACAGACAAAAAACACAGCATCACAACATGCGAAATATACCATATGAATATGAACAGCTAATTTGAGAAATAATTGAAGATTAGGTAATCACCTTACTTGGTAAGCTTAAAGTCTCTGATTCATGTGGGCCGAGGAGGTGGGAGACACCATAATTTTTCGATGGGTCGGATTTTTACGAACAAACTGTTACCTATGTTTTCCCCAAAATCTTCACGGTAGCCAACGTTATAAACAAATTACGTGAACACAATTCGCTCGTAAAAGCACTTTCGACATTGCTGTTTAATTATTCACTGATCTCCCGGCAGTAGTGAAAAGATTACTAAAACCTTCGAGAAGACCCAGTGGAGTGTAAGAGGATGAAACAACTAAGTATATCACAATGTGGACGTTTAGATATATCAAAAGAAGAAATCATCGGCCAGTTTGATTTATTTTGGCCTCGGAAGCAGTGGCAAAACGAAGGGGGGGGGCCGTGGGGGTGGGGGGGGGAGGAAATCGGCAGCATTTCTCGATGCGGAGACAGTGCGTAGTTTCGATACCTATAAGAGCTCTGACAAACACTTCGCTCATTTCATTTTTTATACTGACAAAAACTCTGTTGGTAAATCATGGAACTGTAGGGAAATCGACAACGTCTGTCGGTGTACAGATTCAGTTTCAATACCGACAAGAGCTATTTAGGTAAATGAGGAAACTTTTGTTTGGAAAGCGACAGTATCTGTCGGTGCGGATCCGTTTCCTCTGATCCGTCGGTAAATCCTTAAATCTCGTCGGTAAAATCTGGGCTTGTCCCCACCACAAAAATGGGCTAGTTTCGCCACTGCTCGGAAGCTGAATGTTATTTAGCTCAATTTCAGAATCTTCAAGAAATTGCTATAAAGAATTTAGTATAATTTTGTTAATTAAAACTGTTTCCAAGAAAAAATCAACTGTTTTTAAGAAAAATCGCGGCGCGAATCGACTATTTTTTACCAAATGGCTGAAAACATTCTGGGGGTAGCATCCCCCCCTCCCCACCTAGTCATAATGACCCTGGCTGTCATTCTGACTGACACAAGATTCATAGCTCTGAATCTGACAAGCTGAAAAATAAATGACTAGGTAATTAGTGGGCAAGATCAAAGCATATGACTGTAATGCAGACAAGCTCAAAACATACAGCTTGGTAACTTACTTTTTGGTCTGATGCAGTGGTCTTCAAGGCGCCTAAGTGATATCGTTTGGCAAACAAAGGTGAAGAACAATTTCTTCACAACAGATGAGCATTGTGATAAGAGCAGACGAGCAACCAAGACAAGGGCACACACAAAACCTGAAAAACAAGGACTAATTAATTCCTGCTGACAGTTGTTGAGAAAAGCTGCAGCCCCAACTGTTTTTCCACCACAAAGATGCTTTTTCACCTTTCCTTGCTACCCTGTGGCCTACAACCCAATTGTCCTTCACAGAACAGATTTTTAGAGATGAATAAAGGAAAATTACTGCCTCGTTCCAATACACATGTTCTGCAATGTTAACAAGCTCAATTCAACAAAATAGCACCAGAAACAAAATACCCAATATCCTTCCTTCTGGAAAACTCTTCCCGAATTGTTATGTAGGCTACCAAAAAGCTGCAACAGGGTAGTTCGTGGGAGCTCTGTTTGTGGGTTGATTATTGCTCGAAAAGAGTGTTTCCGCGGCCTTTTTTGTGGCCATCAGTGTGTTTTGGCGATCAACACGATTTTCGTGGCTCGCTTTGTGGCTGAAATTCGAGAAACAACTGGCGAGGTGATTGTCGATTTTGTGGCTCGATGCTGGCGGGAAATTCAAATTAACCAGCAAAACAGTGTCTATACAATAAAATTAACTACTTTTTCAAGGATATAGACTTAAAACTGAGGATGCTTTTTGACCAGAATGGTAAGAAAATAAGCCTGGAGTTCTATTTATTGAGATTTTACATGAATTTTATTTTCATTTTCAGATATTTGAAATTACCGCAATAAAAATAGACAAAACTGCGTTTCCGCAAGTTTCAACTAGTGGCACAATCGTGTGGCCCACAATTGTGGCGCTGAAAACTGCAATAATTTGAACTACTTTTTTTCAATTTACATTTTTGGTACCTGTTTTGAACTGCACGGAAATTTCTTTGTAAGGTTTTCAAGACGAGATCTAGGTCAAATTTGAGGTTGGATACCCCTCCTGTAAGTATTATTTTCAAGATATATTTGCGTATCCTCAGCACTCAACAAAATTTGTTTTCTAGGTCCGAGAGTGACATTTTCTTGCTAACATTTCAAGCTCAGTCAGGCTCTTGTTTAGTCAGTTCAGCAGACATCTCTTTTTCCTTCCTGCCTTTTCATTATGTTTGGAAAAGATGAACTATGTATTATGTAGCCTACTTACCAGACTCCATGACAATGATCTTCTGTTCTTCTTAAGCTTGATTATCCTTCTTGACTACCTGTATTCACTTGATAATATAATACGCAATATCAACAAAGTCTGAGAAGTAAACAGAAGACATGCTGAAAGTGAAGAAATCAGCGGGAGAGTCAATCAGAGCTGATCAGAGCAGCTTTCTTAACGCAGAACAAACCACCAGCTGGTGCCACTTTCCGCGACTCATGGGGCTTATGGGAGTGGCCAATCTTCCTTGGTCTCATTATCTTTGGTCATGGCCACCAGCCTCAATGATGAGTATACAAGTTTCATTATACAGTAAGATCATGATGGCCGGGGTCTGCGTATCCTATAGAGTATATGTGTACAAAGAAAGATATGAGGCTTGAGCCCAGACTGGGGGAAACACACTTGTGGGATGTACATAAGAAATCGACCCACAAACTATTTTTGGGAGCATAGAAAAACGCCTATAACCTCTACCTTTCACAAAGTGGTTTCTTGGAATTTGTTCAATTTTCCGGATGTGGTGCAGTAGCCTATGTTTTTTGTCTATTTTTTTTTTTTTTACTGTTTAACTGTTCAGCCGAGGTGGAGTCCCAACCAGGGGCGTCCCGAGCCTTTCTTTATTGGGGGAGGGGGGGGGGGAGACCTGGTAAAAATTGAACGAATCGGTACCTGATATTGACCGATTTTTTTTTTCTAAAACACAGCGAGTTGCCTTCAAGAAGCTATAATGTAAAAAGTTGTATAGTATGTACAAAATCAAGTCTAAAGAGAAAATACGCCATCAGGGAGACGCCGTCACTAGCCTTTTACCTTTGGGGGACGTCCAGTTTTGCCAACAGGACTTGAAAATGTGCCAACTAAAAACGCAGTTGCCGCAAAGCGACAACGTCGTGAACCTCTGTACCCAGTAAAAATGAAAGCGCTGCAGTTTTTTAATACGCCTTTTTTCTGGCAAATCCTAGCTTTTAACGTGGTTCAAGCACCTAAAAATTCAACGCCTCAAATGCCAACTAAATGATGTACCCTTCTTCTAAATAGTGAAGACTGCTAAACGTGCCACAGGCGAAGTTTTGTGGTAACACTCATAATCAAAGTGCTTTTTTGCGATCCCAAGGATACCTCATAAACCACAGAGCTGCCTGGCGAAAAAATGGTCCATCCGGGGTTAAATAAATGTAAAGTACATCTATTCTGAATTTACAGCAAACAAAAATAGGCTAGTTTTCATATCAGGAGACGTGCTTATTCCTGAAGTTCTGCAATCATTAGAAGTATAAGTTAAGTAATGAATGGAAACCAGTTGAAGCCACCGTTAAATGGTAAAGAACAACAGCTATAAATGCCACTTCAATTACCAAGCACAGTAACTGGGGTGAACCAAACAATATGAATTCGTACAATGAATTCGTACTACAGAAAAATTAACTAAAACAAGAGCTACGAGCTCATATGGCACTTGTACGAGTAGGCTGTACAAGAAAGTAGATGAGAACGTCACAAAATACACCCGCCATCCAAAAATGCGGTTCGGAAATAGAAATAGGATATTTAGTTTCACTCATTTCTGAGCAGTTCCGGCATCGTCTGTAGCAAATGCACATGACTGTTCAAACTTTCATCCCAATAAATCCATTTGTTTGATCCCTAGACGTGCTACACGATTTCCGGTACTCACTCTATCTCCACCTACCGTGGCCGAATCTGGTTCGGAATAAAAAAAATCGACCACATAAAGCATCTTCTTTTATACCTTCTATCAAGTTTCACTCGAATCTGAGCATTTTTGGAAAGTTCCGGTACCCCCCCCCCCTCCCACCAACGTTGTCGGAGCCGGTTCGGGCCCAATCTCTTAATTCCCTGTTCCTGTCCATCAAGTTTTACTGAAATTGCAGCATAGCTTATCTGCAAGTTTCCAGTACCCCTATCTTGGCCGAATCCGGCCCGGACGCCAAATAACAAATCTAGGCCGCAAAACTCGGCACTGTCGAATTTGTATCTCATTCGGTCCATCCGTTTGGTTTTTGTGCATGTCAAAAGTCCCCCCACCCCCAATTCCCCTAATCGTGGTCGCATATGGTTCGAACGCATGTTTTACATGTCGAGGCCATCGATTCGTATCACCCATGAAGTTTCACTCGAATCAGACCACTTCGTTTGCAATTTATAGAAGTCAATTTCCATATTTCTCTTCTCTTGCTCCCCAAAAAATGCTCGGATCTAGGAACGGAAGTTTCCGGGGGTATGTTGTGTCAGGTTCTTAAGTCAAGATAATTCGGGTCGCTAATATGCCTGCAAAGTTTCGTTATCGTTTTACATCTGGAACTATTCTAACTCACGACTACCGGAATTCCAGGAAAACCCCTCCAACTTCCCCCACAGAGCCCCGAAACCATCTAGCTCCGTCAATTTCATCTAGGCCTAATGCTTGTTCCATCCATTAAGTTTCGTCCCAATCCCTCTGCTTTTAGAGTTTCTTGAGTTTCCCCCCCCCCCCCCCCCATCCCCACAGGTATCGGACCCGACCCGGACGTGACACTGAACTTCCGAGGCGATAGCTCACCAGACAAGTTTCATTCAAATCCGATCACCCGTTCAAAAGTTATGCACGCCACTAGATTCCGGACTCCCCATCCACCCCCCCCCCCCCCCCGACGATGGTCGGGTCGGGGAAACGGCTGTTCTCAAGTCAATCTGTTCGGATTCCTGACATACCTGCCAAGTTTCATCGCCCTAGGACATCAGGAAGTATGCCGAACTCGCGGGATCGCTAGAAATCCGGACCACCACCCTAACTACCCCACAGTGCCTTGATCCGGTCCGGTTATGTCAATGACGTGTCTAGGACTTGTGCTTGTTTTTCCCACCAAGTTTCATCCCGATCCCTCCACTCTAAGCGTTTCTCGAAATTTCCGGGTCCCTCCTCCAACTCCCCCCAGTGTCATCGGATCCGGCCCGGATTTAAAGTGAGATGTCTGAGACACGAGGTCATCCTAAATATCAACTTTCATCAAGATCCGATCACCCGTTCGCAAGCTAAAAATACTTCAAATTTTGGCTTCACCCTCCCTCCACTCCCCCCCCCCCAGATGGTCGAATGGGGAATCGACGATTTCCTATTTAATCTCGTCGGGTCCCAGACATGCCTGTCAATTTCCATCGTCCCAGCACATCAGGAAGCACGGAACTCACGGGATCACTACAAATTCGGACTTCTCCCCCCCCCCCCAACTCCCCCAAAGTGAGCGGATCCGTTCCGGTTATATCAGTCACGCATCTAGGACTTTTGCTTGTACTTTCCACCAAGTTTCATCCGGATCCCTCCACTCTAAGTGTTTTCCAAGATTTCCGGTTTCCCCCTCCAACTCCCCCCAATGTCACCGGATCCGGTCTGGATTTAAAATGGAGGGTCTGAGACACGAAGTCCTTCCATATATCAAGTTTCATTAAGATCCGATCACCCGTTCGTAAGCTAAAAATATCTCATTCTTCCTATTTTTTCCGGATTCCCCCTCCCTCCACTCCCCTCCAGATGGTCGGATCGAGGAAGCGACAATTTCTAATTTAATCTGGTTCAGTTCTTGATACGCCTGCCAAGTTTCATCGTCCTAGCTTATCTGGAAGTGCCCGAACTAGCAAAACCGGGACCGACAGACCGACTGACGGACAGAAATTACAATCGCTATATGGCACTTGAGTAAGGTCAAGTGCCATAAAAAATAAGGAGTAGATCGAGAGTAATATAACGACCGAGTCTGAGAATGGGACAAACTCTTGGGAGAAGCACCTAAAACAACCGAATGTGGTAAGTCTGGTAACAGATGAGGACGAAAAAAAAATCCGGTGAATTACCGAATTCGTAACGAACTAGAACCAAATGAATCTGATTAATCACGAATTATGAAACGGATTGACAGAATGCGATAGAACAAATACAGACTTGAGAAAAGTCCGGTGAACAGCCGAATTCGCTAAAAAATTATACTAAATAAATACGTATCACCGAATTTACATAGGGACGTACCGAATGCGGTGAAATCGACTCGGGACTGAACGAAAGTTGGATTATTTACCAAATTCTATAAAGAATGGGAACCAATAAACACGTTCAATCGCCTAATTTGGCAATGTGAGTAAAAAAGATTTTTATAAAACAGACCGATTCAGCGAAAATTTGACAGAATGCCCAAAACGTAGGGGGTTGCTGCACCCCCCCCCCCCCTGATGCCCCTGTTCCCAACAAGTATATTTTGTGGTAGTTACCGCTCATGCCACCCCCCAGCAGATTTTGTGACATTCATCATCGCAACCCTCGAGATCTGAAAATAAAAACTAAGTGTATTTAAAAATCCGTATCTGGTTTTCACTTTCAAAATTTGTAGATAGCAAAAAGCTGCCAAGATTTAGGGGAATGGGCAAAAATAGCCCAAGGCACACACCTGAAAAGTTCGAAGTGCAGCCGGCTTAAAAAAAATGCCCAAATCGCACAGATGTCCACCATCTAGCAACACTGATGCCACCACATTTGAGCATGGGTATGAAAAAAGGGCTTTATGTCCTTGATTGCCCCGAGTTGGTCAGAGATACCTCTCTGCATATGTTCTGGTCTGTAGATGTTTTCTTTGTGTCTCTACTTGGGGTAACTGAAGTAAGTCCAGACCCATTAAAGGAGAAAGCGTTTGCATTGTTCTTTAATACCAAGTCAGTCAGTACATAATAAGGGCTTATTAATTTAATACCCAACGTATGGGCACCATGCACATAGTCCGGGCATGCCCAGACTTTGGGGCACCATGCCCAAAAATTTAGGATTTGTGTATGACTGGTGGATTACCGGCTACTGCTCTGCAGTGCATCAAATTTGAGGTCACAATGATAGACAACCAATCGGCTGTTACCTTGACACTTCTTCTCCAGGGCTCTACTGCCATACAGCTGTTGAAGGACCCCTCGCACTATTTACTCTTCAACTTACGGTATTTTAAAATATTTTAATACTTTAAAAGTAGTATATTTTGCAGTAGTTACCCCTCATCTCACCCATCTCACCCCCCCTAGCAAAACTTGTTACAATTGCCCCCGCAACCCTCAAGGTTAAAATATAAAAACTAAGTCACAACTTATCTTGTGACATATCTACAAATTGATGCACAGATTTAGGGGAATGTGTACAAATGCTCCATTACAAATTCAAAGTGCAGCCGCCTAAAACAATGCCCAAATGGTGCCAGAATGGCGCGAATGTGCACCAGTCAGCAACACTGATGCCTCTTCATTTGAGCATGGGTATCAAAGAAGGGCTTAGTGTACTAGACTGCACCGAGTAGGTCGAGGATATCTCAGATCCTCAATTGCATTCTGGTATGTCAGTGTTTTCTTTGTGTGCTTTGTGTCTCTACTTGCAGTCTACTTGGGGTAACTGTAGTAAGTCCAGACCCATAAGAGCCTTTACAGTGTTCCTTAATTAAGAGCCTTTACATTGTTCCTTAATACTAAGTCAGTCAGTATCTCTCTCTCAGTTCTGGTAGGGCTTCAGTACCCTTATTATTTAATACCTGTTCCACTGTTCGGCCTTTCTAATCTTTCTATCCATATACATTATTCTATCTAGACCGCCACGTATCGCCGGTAGGGCCTTCACGATACTACGGCCACGGACAACTGTTTTCCGACAGCCTATTCCGAAAACTGTTTTCCGTGCCGAACTGAAGACTAAGTTGTTTCCGCAGAACTGAAATCTGCTCAGGGAACTAATACTCGTGGTCCGGACCTCGAAGCCGCAATGCGAAAAGTATTCCACCAGGAGTCCGAGAGACAGAAGCGGAAGCTGAACATTATCGCATGCGGAATCCCTGCTCAATTGGATGACAAGAACTTTATTGAATTCACCTTTCCAGTGAGTATTCCCTACCGAACGTTCACATCACTGACGTGAAAAGATTACACCCGGCTACCACAATTCAAGGACCTATCAATACTCGTCCATCACCCATACTTTCTTCCGTTCTTGATATGAAAATAAAAAGGAAAATCATCCAGAAATCTTTCGAGTTGAAAGATGATATTCAGTTTCGCGCTGACGCCTCGAAAGAAGTACTTGATAAACGTAAGGCAATCCTTGAGGAGCGGGACAGTAGAATTGCTGCTGACGAGGTGGATCTGATCATTCATCGGGGGCAAATCGTTTCAAAAAACTCGGGAGCAAACACTCCAGCGCACAGTGGTGCAGCGATGGAGATGTGATGTTTTACCACCAACTTAGTGCTGTACATAGTTCAATAAACTGTCTGTCAAATAGTGAAAATACATTTGCTAGTTGCTCAAGTAAAAACGACGATGAGTCGTTTGTTAGTTTCAGTTCAGTTATGTCGCCAGAGTCCAAGTCTAGCATCAGTATTGAGTTTTGTGTCCTTCTCGACGCCATCTAGCGTTAATGTAACGCTGGCTAGTGAACCGCCACCTACAAAAAGTACTGGAAGATCTGTATCAAGGAAGGATAGAAATTTGCGCGTATTAAGCACCAATATTGACACTTACGAATGAGGTGAAGGAGCTGCTTTCATCACATTAGCTTAACAGGATATGTGCTTTTCTCGAACTTGAAAGATCAATCCAAGAGTAGCCTAGGATGCTAGGAGTGCCTAGGAGAGCTGTAGGAGAGGAGTAGCAATCTACACCAAGGAGAACCTTAAGGTAAAAGTCATGGATTCTTCTAATTCTTACAAACCTTGGGTTGAATGTGTTTCCCTAGAGATATATGCAGAGAACCAGGTGATTTCTGTTGCTTGCGTTTATAGAAGCCCAAGCTCCCCAGCCCAGTTTGATTCTGAGGTAGCTATAGCTGGGTTAATAGAGAGAATGTGTCCCAAAATAAGACTACACTTATAGTAGAGGTCAACCTCTATTCTAATGATGCCCCTAAGGTGGTTGAAAACAACATAAACCTGTATGCTGACCAGTGAAGCGGTGCCGGCCTCGTCAAAAAGCGGCATTTCTGCAGTATCCTTCAACCAAAATGCGGTAACATTCGCGGCATGCCCTAAATTCTTGAAAAAGAACATTATTGATATTTTAGGGGGAGAAAAGGTAAAAAATGTCATTTTAATATGAATTTTTATTCGATGTCAAGTGAAGTGGGGTAGAAATCTGTCATAAATGCGAGAACACACATGCTGTCTAGCTTTCTTGTCAGTGGTCAAATGTGAGCTTGGTGCGGGGGAGCTACTGCGTTAACACTAGTTTATCATTGACCGTGTTCGAAAGAAGAAGAGATGGGTAGCTAGATTGTCGTATCTCAACCCTTTTTGGTTAATCTTTAATGAAAATCAACATTGAAAGCTTCAAAAAGGAACATTCAGATAAATAAGACAAGACAAACAAACAAGATTAATCGGAATCAGACAGATCACATGGGTGACAAACAATATCTTTGGCCACACCATACACAATCTTCTGGTTCATCACGCTACACTCACGAGAAGAGGCACTAGCCCTAACATTGTCCTTGTGTTGGTGTATTCACCAAGCTGATACTAGCAACTGAAAAGCCGTTTTTATATTATTCAGATTAAAAATTTCCGTCTCATAGTAGAATTTTGCAGTGTGAGCATGGACGTAAATATTCTCAATGTCATACTAGAGAAAACAGTGAAAAAAAAAAAAAAAAAATCCTCTTAACACAATCCAATAATGCAGTGTATTCAGTTAAAAGATACAAATTAGGTTTGCTTTTCAGTTAAACTTTAAGGAGTCTGGCGAGGGCCGGATACCTACAAGACCCAATTGTCTGGATCAATATTAAATTTTTGGGATTCCGTAGAAACCTTTGGTCAATGTTCAATTAGGACGACCTGGTAGGCCACCCTGTTCTATCTTCTGTTTTGGCCTTTTTTTGTTTTGTTTGTTTTTTCCACTTTAACAACCGCACATTCAGTTATCAAATATTTTGCGTCCAGACGGCCGAGTCGGAAAGGAGGAAGGCTGGATGGAGTCGACAAGCGTTTTCAAGAAAATTGCTAATTTAAAAAAATCAAAATTGCTGAACTATTTCATCATGGAAAGATAATTTCTAGTAAAAGTTAGGCTTTGATAACTGTCGGTAACAAGACCAAAGGTTTCGATGGAATCCCAAGATATTTGATACAGGGTGTTGTCTTCGCCAGGCTTCTTGAATATTTGTATTATTAAAATTTAGGAACAGATTAAGGCTAAATAGCTAATCACCTGAGAAAACCAAGTTCCGATATGGATTCCGCATGTGTGTTTACTATAAGTCATATCTAATTTGACGAGACTGATCGAAACTTCCTGCCTTACTTCTGCCAAATTTCCGGCTTCGCCCTAATTCCAGGCGAACTTACCCTCTCCTGACCCTGATATCAAACATCTAATCAACTTCAAATAAAACTTAAACTTATAATAAATTTTCCGGGTTTCAGTCGGATTCCGAGTGAAGTATATATTCGGGTAAGAAATGATTGTTATATACGGATTCAGATCTCTTCTTAACCCTGCATTAAGGTAAATTCTCATAACCCAGATAATTTTTCTGGCCAGATTTTTTTTCTGGCAAGAAAGTAAATCTGGGAATCCTGGGTGTTCTCACCAGAATCTGGTACAGAACAGGAGTGCCGCATCGTATTGGTTGGCCTGATAAAAGCTTAAAATGCTCGAGATCTCATTTCCAATGAAACTTTGCTCCAGAATCTATTAAGAAAAGTTTAACAATTTATCGGGTCATTAATAGCTACAAAATGCCGATAGTTTAGTTTCCAAAGTCTAAAATCCTATACCACTCAATGTTAAATTCTTTGCCTGTACTTTTTCTGTTTTTGTCGAGCTATACTTATGTGTTTAATCCTTACTACACTACTTAATTTATCCACAAAGTCTGGCTATCAACTAACATCCAAAAGGACAGCCTCACTACACGAATACTCATTAACTTAAGCAATTCATTGATCTTAAACAATTCTCATATTTTATCAAATTTCCCAAACTAATTAATATATATAATGGCTAGTTTCAGCCTTGAATTTACTACTCTCATTAAACTTGAATATACTAGAAACCTTAGTTACAAACCAATATATATCACTCTCTAGTTCATTACAAGTTCGAAATCTGGACAGATTTTTTTCTGGACAGAAAATATCTAATCCAACAGATCGAAAAATCTGGCCAGAAAACACCTTCAAATAAAACTTTCACTTCAACGAATTTTCCGGTTTTGGCCGGATTCCAGGCGAACTACTTGTCCGGCAAGTTCATAGTCGTTTTCAGCTTGTCTTCTTACCCCTTAATCGACTATATCATTAGCTGTTTAAAAACATGTTGCTTGCCCCTTAATCTGAACCCCTTCCCCACCCCTAAATGTAGGGCTTAGAGAGCCCATCTACGAACTAGTCCTTTCCGTTGACCCAAAGAATCCTCACACCAAGTTCCATAAAATATCTCATTCCTTCGAGAGTTATCGTGCTCACAGACGGACGGACAGACAGCTTTTGCGATCTCATTGCGACCAAAACTTACGTTTTGGGATCCCAAAAACTACGAGCCGGCCGGTAAATATACCTTGCTGATAGTACCGCCTCTGGTTGACAGTATGTATATGACAAATCCGAGTTTTTAGTAGACGACTAACTGGCAAATAGTTAAAACGTCCTGTTTTGGTAAAAAAAGAAAAAGAAAACAGATCATAGAAGCCGCCTACCCCCTAGGATAGGCCAGTACTTTTGGGGTCAATAAACTCTCGATGACTTGATGACATATACTTGAATAAAGCATTGTCCTAATAGGTGTAATAAGGTGAATAGCGCTATACGCGATGTCTACGTCTTAACACACGCGCCTGTTCAAATACAACCCAAGAGGTTCTTATCAATGCGGCTTCCGGTGTTGCCAAGGTAATACAATTTTTCGAGCTCCAAAAATATCCGAAAAGGTTCTTGGTACTACTTGAAGTACACGAGTACAATATAGCGCAAACTATACCGTAAAAAAACTATTAAAATAACGGATGGACAGCATTGATCCTCGAACTGACGAAAAGCCGTCGTAAAAGAACAAAACGTGTTTTTGTTAAGAAAAGTTGTTTCTTTAGCTTCCAACAAAGTAGAACTTTACTGCTTCCCGTGGCAACTCTGACGGCGCTGCTCCTTCCTCGGCCCGCTGGCGGAACCAACCAAGCGATCTGATTGGCCCTGCATAAGCCAGAATAGAACGCTAGTCTATTCTCCTTATTACAGCGCGCTCCGAGGAAAAGAGGAATCTGTAATAAGTCTTATACGCGGTAATACACCTTATTACATCTATTAGGACAATGCTTAAAGTTATTACTTACCATCACACAGTCCTATGGCGTAAAATCCAGTGACGCAAGATAGGTCTGGCCTACTGCCAACTCCAAAACACAAACTAAAATGGACTGTTTGGTTCTGACAAGGATCATCGGATGAACTGAGAATTTCAAACGTCTGATCAACTCAACCCATGTGGTGAACTAATTGTCTCCCAGGGGACAGGCTGCCGACAGGCAGGTCATTAATTAAGGTCCGTAGTGGACTTCCACGAATCGAATCGAACGCGGCTTTGAAATCCTAATTTTATGCAACAAAGACAGGCGAGAAAGATTCGCGTGAGGCGAGAAACTTCAAGTTGGACAAATTTTACGAAATGGAAAAAGGCATTTCGCGGCATAATTGCGGCGTGCGGCATCATACAAATTTTACGCGGCATTTCCCTCAGAATCGAGGCATTATGCCGCGAAATGCGGTAGAAGTGGCAACACTGATGCTGACGATTCTAAGCTTATTGGCCGAGTCGAAAACGCTACCAGGATCTCATCCATGCAGAATGATCTAGATCGCCTTTCCGATTGGGCGCAGGCCTGGCTGCTTGAATTTAACATTGACAAATGCAAAGTGCTACACATTGGCAGTAAAAATCCAGAAAACGAATATTCAGTGGTCGATAAACATGGTCTTAGACGAAACCTGGAGTCGGTCACACATGAGCCACACTCCGCGTCTCGTGCAAATCAGGCCCTGGGAACTATCCGCAGGACATTCACAAGCCGTAGCCCCTTTGTCATTTCTAAGCTGTACAAATCGATGGTCAGGCCAAGGGTTTAGTTCGGCATAGTTGTGGCTAGTCCTGCTTTCAAAGGATAAATTTCTTCTTGAGCGTGTGCAGAAGCGAGCCTCAAAAATGGTCCAAGGCTTGAAAGATCTCCCATATGACGTGCGATTGCAGAGGTTGAAGCTCCCAACTTTAACATACAGACGAAAAAGAGGAGATGTCATCCAGGCCTATAAGATCAATCAAGCCAGTCTCCCAATGTCTTCTCACCAAATCCAGCCACTAAAACCCGAGGACACAGTAGAAGGATCCCAAAACCCCACGCTTCAACTAGAATACGCCATCAGTTCTTCTCTACCAGAGCCATACCCCTTTGGAATGCCCTCTCCGAAAAAACAGTAAACTGCCAAACAGTTGAATCGTTAAAAAAATCCGTTGATGAGGAGTGGGCTGACATCGAGTGGAAGTTGAACTGGGATGCTGTTGATGCAATTGTCAATGTTTGAAGTTAACCACAAGTCAAATCGTTACACGGACCTGCCAACCGGAGCCAACTACGGAGCAAATCTACAGGAGAAAACCTTATTTTGCTCCAAGCTGCAATTTAAGGTAAAAAATGTAAGGTCAGCCATATTGCCTATTTATGAAAGAGCATGCCTTCTAAAGGCTATAAAATCCAAAAAAAATATTCCACGAAAGCCATGGATGTCGATGGAAATAGTTGATGAAATAGAATTGAGAAACAGGCTATATGAGAGATATTTAGATAATCGGAGTGATGAACCATTTGACCTATCTAAAACACAGAGGAATTTAGTGAACAAACTTCGAAGAAATGCAATTTCTAATTTTTATAATCGTAAATTTGAGGATAACAAAGGGAATATGAAAGAGACTGGAGGACAATAAATGATCCTGTTAGTGACAAAGGAGACGAGAGGAATGAAGAAGTGTGTTTAAGCGGTTGTGATCGTGATGATAAATTGCAATTGTAAATAAATTTGGTGAGTTTTTGGTGAGAATATTGGTCCTGAAGTGCAAGATAGTGTCCATGACAAGTATCAAGAAATGCAGAGTAGTAATATTCCTGTTGAAAGAGGTGAATCTCTAGAAATAAATTTCAGTTTGTGTACCAGTGATGAAGTGTGTAAAATTGTGAAGTCGCTGAAGTCTAATTCAGCTGGAGTGGATTGCTTATCTCTTTGAGGGCTTAAAGCGATTTTCGGTTACATACTACCCTGTCTGTTTTGTATTATCTTTCTCTAGAAAAGGGTGAGCTCCCTGAACAGCTTAAAGTCGCGAAGGTCATACCCCTCCACAAGGGCGGCTGCAAAAGAGACATTGAAAACTGGCGACCAAAATCGATATTACCCCTTTTTACAAAGATATTAGAAAAAGTTGTCCATAAACGCCTATATGACTTTCTGCAGGTGAATGAATTATTAAGTGAAACACAATTTGGTTTCCGAAAGGGACAACTCATGCCTTGCAGCATCTGGTGGAATGTGTTAGTGATGCGTTGGATAATGGGTACTTATCCGATGTCAATTTTCATTGATATAAGAAAGGCATTCGATACTGTAGATTTCAAGATTTTGCTTGACCGACTCAAGTGTCTGAGAATTTGTGGCACTTCTGTACAGTGGTTTGAAAGTTATCTGCTTGCAAGATCCCTGCGTGTAGTACTCAATGATGTGACTTCATCTTCTTATCGACTCAAATGTGGAGTACCACAAGGTTCAGTCTTAGGTCCCTTGCTTTATCTTGTGTACGTAAATGCGGTGCGTTTTTATCTTCAAGACGTCTGTTTTACAAAATTTGCTGATGATACAGCTTTGACAGTGTGTACTAAATCGATAGAAGAGCTTGTGTTGAAAGCAAATGATGCGTTAAGAAGGCTTGAGGTTTTTATGAACCTTAGCTTGCTGAGTGTCAACCTGAAAAAGACTTTTCTAATGACTTTCTGCAGAGTAGGCATGCCAGTTGATGCGAGTGGTCTAGTTAAGTTATCCGGGAAGCCTGTCCAACAAGTCCATATAGTGCGGTACTTAGGATTTTTCATAGATTCAAACCTTTCATTGAAGCATCACAGTGATATTATTTCTGCAAAAATTGCCCGAGGAGTTGGAATGCTGCGCAGACTTAAGCATTATTTGCCAAAGCAGATTCTACTAATGATTTATCACTCAATTGTTTACCCTTATATTTCATATAGCTGTGCGATCTGGGATCTGGAGTCCAGATTCTTCAGAACAAGGCCGTGAGGATCATAGGCAAGTATGTAAAGGATGTGAATGATACAAGTGGTTGTTTTAAATCTTTAAATTTGCTCAACGTGGGACAACTACGGGATTATCAAGCGGCAATTTTCGTTTTCCAGTACGTGCATAATCTAGTCCCAAGTGTTTTTCGTGATACCTTGGTGATACTTACCGTGCAAACAGTGATATTCATGAATATGATACGAGGAATAGTGAAAATTTGGTGATTAGTACAAGATCAGGATTTCGATTGCAGTTTCATGGAACTGCAGTCTGGAATTCTCTGCCGGTGAGCATCAAGGCGACTGAGCATCTTTTAGAGTTTACGAGAAAATTAAAAGAATATTTAAGAAAAGACGGTTGAGAAATGTATTTATTTGTTAAAGTTCAATGGACACATCAAACTACCCCAATCCCACTCTGTAACAACCTAGGAACAATGCTTACCCCCTAGATCAGCAGCTTTTTCAACAGTCTCCTTTCTGTGATATTTCAAAGCGTAATTTTTTGGGCCAGTACATGCTCAGTTTACTAGCTTGGACAAAGATAAAAGTGATGTTTCTTATAATACTTTGTAAACCGTTAGAGTATTTTAAAATATTTGAATACTTTAAAATTAGGTTGTGCTTTCAACAAATAACCCACGGTGTTGGCTGTTTTGAGCCTTTTCCGAGACCCATTGACTTATAGCGAAAACAGGGAAACAATTTACATAACCAGTTTCTCTGAAGGAAAAACTTCTCGCATCCAACCGTCGACAGCGTGATACACATCTAAGGTAGCAAAACACAGCAAGTGAGAAAATATGCGTGGTTCTGTTAGATGGGTTCGTGGTTCTGTTAGATTTCGCACGTACCGTGCGAAATTGCGGTCTCGGGTTTAGAAATATATTGAGTGATTATGGAAGTAGGTTGCGCTATTATTATAGGTAAGACAGGTTCTTTAAATTGGCTTGAAGACCGGCTGAAAATACGTTACTTCATTTTTCCGCTATTCACGAATAATCGATTTTCAAATAGTGGAATTTCCGTGTGATTTGTGGTACCTCTATGCGCTTGTATTTTTGTAGTATGCCTTACGAGAAAGACGTATGATTTTTTTTTTTTTCAGGCACTAAGCAATCTTCGTCAATCTCATCACTGCCCACTGAAAAGCCGCGTTTGTGTTCAGATTATAACTGCCAGCGTCATAGTAGAATTTACGTTGTGGGGATGGCCGCAGATATTTGGCAGATATTACCGCTTAATGCATTGACAGAATTGGTGTATAAGGTTGGTGAGAAGGTATCGGAAAAACAGGGCCGGACAAATAAGAATGTCAAGTTGTTTTATGATGAGGATTGTGAGGCGATGAAACAACAAGACCAATTTCGATGGGATCCCAAAAATCTAATATTTGATCTAGACAATTGAGAACGAACTACCATACTTGTCCAGAAAAAAAAAAAGGTCAGAAACGAATTCAGCGTATCACCTTATCCGTATAAAGAACATCTAATCAACTTCAAGTAAAAGTTCAACTTATAAAAAAAAAATCCGGTTGAACCGGATACCAAACGAACTATATGTCCAGGTAAAAAAAAAGGTTGTCATCTACAGATTCACCGTGTTTTCTTACCCCTAAATCTGTCATCTAATCAACTTCAAATAAAACTTTTGCTTTTAACAAACTTTCCGGTTTGGGCCGGATTCCGGGCGAACTACTTGTCCGTTAAGAAAATGGTTTTCACCATCGTCTTCAGCGTGTCTTCCTACCCCTAAATCGAACATCTAATCAACTTCAAATAAAAGTTTTGCTTTTAACAAGTTTTCCGGTTTGGCCTGATTCCGGCCGAACAAGTTGTTCTGGTAGAAAATACTGTTCCCATAAGGGTTCAGCATGTCTTCTTACTCCTTAATCGAACATCTAATCAACTTAAAACAAAACTTTTACTTTGAACAAACTTTCCGGTTTTGGCAGAATTGCGGGCGAACTGCTTGCCCGGCGAGAAAATGGTTTTGACCATCGTGTTCAGCACGTCTTCTTATTCCTAAATCGAACATCTAATCAACTTCAAATAAAACTTTAACTTTTCCGAACAACTTGTCCGATGACAAAATGGTTTTCACCATCGTGTTCAGTATGTCTTTTTACTCTATAATCGACTATCACATTATATGTTTAAAAATGTTTCATTTGCTCCTTAAATTAAACCCCCTCCCCCACTCCTAAATGTAGGGCTACAGAGCCCATCTACGAATTTGACCTTACTCTTGACCCAAACAATCCTCATACCAAGTTTCATCAAAATATCTCATTCCCTTCGAGAGGTATCGTGCTAACAGACGGACGGAAGGACGGACAACTTTTGCGAGGTCATAGGTATCCCTCCAGTTACGTTTTGGGATGTTTTTTAGATTATACTGAATTGCATATAATCTAACAACACAAGGTTCAAGGTTATCTCTATTTACAAAACAGATATTCCTTTAAAGTTTAACTGAAAAGGGCTTAGAAAGTACAATGTAATTACCCATCACTCGTTCACTTAAAGAGGCGTGAATTCGATGCTTCACTATTCACGAATGATCGATTTTCATTTAGTGGAATTTCCCTGTCGGATCTGTGACGCTTGTTCCTGTGGTATGGCTGACGCGTGCAGTGAGCAGTGAACACCTATCACCGCTGGCCACTGAAAACACGTGTTTATGTTGAGATTGAACTTTCCGCGTCATAGTAGAATTTTGCGTTGTGAGGACGGCTGTAGATATTCTGAACGTCATACTGAAGCAGATATTGAAAAAAAAAAAAAAAAAATCCTTTACAGAATCCAAATAATGCAGCGTATTCAATTGGCTATATTACAGTTCAGCGCTCCAAGTGGACTAGTTTCTGTTAGTCCTCCATTGCCTCATAACCAACACTTGTGTAGACGTAGTAAAAAGTCGGATCCATAGGGTAGTGGGTCACTTTCACTTTCTGCTGCTGAGACGTATGCAAAACTTCCATTACCTGGGACACAGATGACAGGTTTTCCACTCACTAACCTGCGGATCTATTTTGCCATGTCTAATCCGAGTGCCGACGGTGAGGCAGAGGGGGATTAACAGAAACTAGTTCGCTTGGAAGTGCTGAACAGGAATAGGCCAATTGCGAATCATTCTAGATTGCCTTGAACGGCCAAGTCGGCTGAGATTTACTCCAGCGATATTCCCTCTTTTTGGTTGTGTTTGTGAGTGCTATTTTGTGTTTGTGTTATTTTCCTGCCATGGCAGCACGGCCTTTTTGGAAACAAATTAATTCATTCGTTTTCATCGGGTAGGGTGCTATCTCTCTGTTCTCCCGAGGACTCCGCTTGAGGAGTACCCGATTTGGTTTATTCTGATTTTTTTTTATTATTAATTTTGCATTGCGCCAAAACCAGCAAAAATTGATTCCACTCAGAATCTGAAATGGAAATCCTTTTCAGTCCTTTTTGATGATGGTGATGATAATCGGAGCATTCCACGTCCGTGGGGACTCGCGAGAACACGGGGAGTTAGTCCCCGGGACAAACATAAACGCGGAGACACCTCAAGTGGAGTCCTCGCGGGGGCTCGGGGAACGGCTAGAATACACCTTTAGTGTGAAAAAAACATTTATAATAAGAGCTGTGCTAGAAAAGGTCAGTCATCTAAGTTGCCACGATTCCTTATTTGTGACTCTTTCAGACCTATATACGTTGCAATCCCTGATAATTGATAACTGCTTTGACGGACGGGAGAGAGTGGGCGGACACAGAAGATCAGGAAGAAAGATCGGTGAATCGCCAGATCAGGAACTGGCTCCGTGGCAGTCTACGTTTATTTGGTGGTAAAGGGTAAGGTTTTGCTTTAGTATTCCCTTTTGCTTTAGTATTCTGTAGACTCGGACGTATCTAAAACGAAGGGCTGTTCCTCCGTGGTCTTGGCCTGGGCAAACCTGTGCAAAAGGTCTTTGCGGACAGAAGTGAGCACTTCAGTCTTCAGAAAACGACTGTGTAAATTTGTCCTTGTCCACCACGGTCGGACAAAGGCTTAAACAGCTAAAGCCGTTGGTAATTTGTATAAAAAACTTGTTTGTAAAGGAGTCAAGACACAGGAACGGGGGTGATCCGGTGAGGTTATTTGATTTTTACTTTCAGTGGCCCGGATGAATGCACCTTTTACTCTGACCGGTAGTTTACATCCGACTTGAAAACGTTACAAGGTAGCTTTCCGGTGCAGAAATTTCCCGACTGAAATCGACCCAGACGACATGAAACAGATTTCGACCCGATTTCAGGTTAGTTTCTTGCTCGGCTGTGTCCGAGGTCTAAAGTAGGTCAACTCTTCTCAGTGTACAGTTCTTGTCAGGTAGCCGACCTAATACCTGATTTTTAAGTAGCCAAAAAAGTTCGGAAGTTTTTGATAATGCTCCTCCCCTAGCTTTAGCCAAAATTTAAAAAAGAAAAGGAAGAAACTCGGAATTCCGGAATGGAACAACCTAAACACGTATTGAAATCTGTTTTAATTCGTCTTTTTCGATTTAAGGTGGGACATGTCGGTACTCGTTCTTTTCTTTCTCCTTCGAACAAACGGTAAACATTCCGAACGACATTTATTCAAGTATTAAAAATCACGATCGTATAACCAATAACAAATAAGAGCAAGAACTGCTGTCTCCCTATATCTGTCACACAACCAAGCTGAGACGAGTCGACTCCCGACGCAAACGAGCGGAGGTGGATCTTACCCGGGACATCAAAAGTCGTTACCTCTACAGAGAAGGTGTAACGCAGTAAACCACTGATAGCTTGTTCACACGGGGCTGAAACAGCGGCCGATTCTCGATCAGCGGCTGATTTACGCGCGTAAATAGCGGTTGAAAAAATTCCAAAAATCAGCCGCTGATTTTCCAAATAGGCGCTTATTTTCGTCGCGGTCACCGATCGGGATAAACTAAATCCTTTGGAATGTGAACTTTGATGACTCTAGGGACTGTAAACAGACTGTAATTAGGGGAATTAGTCAAGCTCGGCAAGTTTTAGGTCAATCAAGTTCAAATTCTGTCAGAGCAATGTGAACATAACATGATTTTTTACGTTCTGTCAACCGTGAGGGGGGGGGGGCTTAGATAAAGATACAGGGACTTATTGTCGACAGGACCTCCCTGCTTTGTTATCTCGAACCCCCTCCTTAGAGTTCCCAAAGCTAGCTGGCAGGCCCTTGCCCCTCCCTTATGCACTGTAAAAATTCGCCTTTGGCCGTGTTACGGCCAAAGTATCGAGATACTAGTCAAGAGGTCGTGCGTTCGATTCCTACTCCCGGCAGACAAACCTTTTGTTTTCTTTTCTACTAACTCAAAAGTCGAATTCTCGGAAACTGCCCGGAAACAGCGATGGTCATAACGAGAATTTTTTTTACTCTCAATACAGACTCAGGGTGCATTCTTTATATCACATTAGATGTTTAAAAATATTCTGCTTGATCTCAGCTTGAATCAGGAGTAGAGTAGAGTAGAGATGAGTAGAGATACATTTATTAAAAAAAACAGTAAATACAAGAAGGATCATCAAGAAGATGAGGGAGAAGAAGAGGACGATGAGGGAGAAGAAGAGGACGATGTGGCAGCACCACCACTGCCGCCGACGAAGACTTTGCTCCGTGGCTTGATGCTTAAAAAGAATTAGTCAATTAGATATCAAAAGCAAATTTACAGACAAATACAAAGAAAAGGGAAAATATATAATTTGATCATGAAATATCCACGATAATATAATCAATAACCTGCGTGACCAAATTTGCAGTGAGGCTCTTTGTGTTGTACAGGTGACCTGTTGTCACATACTGAGACGGGCTATTGGTTTTAAGAATATGTTCAGTATGTTGTAGAAATGTTGAAGATTTAAATTCCTTCCTTCCTTCCTGTGTGACCGACGTCCCTCCGTCCTCCTCAGACCTGAATAGCTAAGCCTATATACAGGTTGGTCTGCTTCCACTTAAAAGGCCTAGGAGTCAGTAAAACCGATAGCAAATAAAATCATACAAACAAGAACTGTAAGTCACAGTACACTTGCAAGGACAGATACTATCCACTCGGTCCTTTACCTTTCGGGACTCTATCCCCTGCTGAAGAAAAAGGATGTAGCAGCTATTCGAATAGCAAAATTCCGCTACTGTAAATTCCTCCTCTACTTGCCAATTTGGTATAAAAATCGAAAAATGATAACTAAATTTTCAGTAACTAATATAACTGTTAAACTTGACGAGACTTGAATGACGACTTGAATATTCATTCATTAATAAGGTTTGTTCTCTCATGGTGTAAGTGATAAGAAGAAGCCATGCCATACCCCATACCCCGAATTCGGGAAAGCATCTTTAAATCCAGAAGTATTCGAAAATAAGAGCCCATAAGGATCATGGAAATATAACAAGATTAGTGAAACTCAAAGCTCCGTTTGAAGTTACGGAGGCCTCAATGTTCTGTAATCCCCCGCCCTTTACGACGGTCGGGTCGGGGCAAGTGCCAAAAAAATAAGTTGTATTCAAATACGATCACGGGATCGAGTGTAACGAATGCCTTGCCGCTTCGTTCCCCCATGGTGCACGAAATGTAGAAATAACCATTTCCGAAAAATACTGGTTGGTTCTGTGATATGTATCCCAATTTTTGCAATACCCTGCAACACCCAGAAGCAATTCCAGTGTCGTAAATAGTAACTTTAGGTCTGGTCCTGCCCCGACCCCGATCCCGACTCCGACCCATCTACTCTAAGCGTGTCACGAGATTTTTAGTCTACTACAGCCACGACATTTTTAGTCAACTACCGCCACGCGAGATCTCACTTGTTTGAGATCTCAAGCAAGTGTTCTTTACAGTTTTATTGAACAAATAATTTCGGATCTGACCAACCATTAGTAGTTATGCATGACTAAATTTTCTAAATTTAATACTGAAATCAATCTCTTAGCACCTTCGTATTCCTGCCATGGTCGGGACGTAACGATCGCCGTACTGAAAGACCTAACGAAGCAGTTCGATCAGTGTCTTGAACCGAGTCTACAGTTGCAGTATAAAGATAAAAACGTCAAATAACTACTACTAACAACTCTAGAAAAGAATGGGTAAGCTTGGATAATTTTAAACGTTTCTTTTTAACAAGAGCTACGAGCTCATATGTCACTTGTGACGAGTAGGTGGTACACGAAAGTAGATGAAAACGTCTCGAAATACACCCGCCGTCCAAAAATGCGGTTCGGAAAGAGAAATAGGATATTTAGTTTCACTCACTTCTGAGCAGTTCCGGCATAATCTCGTATGATGTGCAGCATATGCGCACGACTGTTCAATCTTACAAGTTTCAGCCCAATTATCCACTCGTTCGACCCCTAGACCGGTTACACCATTTCCGGTACTCCCTCCATCTTCCCCTACCGTGGTCGAATCTGGTTCGGACTCAAAAATGGATCATCTAAAAAGCATCTGCTTTTATACCGTCTATCAAGTTTCACTCAAATCTGATCATTTTTGGAAAATTCCGGTATCCCCCCCCCCCCCCCTCCCACACACCGTTGGACCTCTGAATCCCCTCTTCCCTTCCATCACGTTTTATTGAAATTGGAGCATAGCTTATCTGCAAATTTTCAGTACCCCCCCCCCCCCAGGGTTCCCGGGTGGCTAAAATACCAGCCGGTTAATACCGGCTAATAGGTGATGTCTGCCGATACGGTTAAAATCAAGTGGCATGGATAAAATCAAGCAACTGGCTAAAATCAAAACTGCTACTATGTGATTTTAATAGCATTCCGCTATTCTAAGACTGTCATACTTCTTTCATGTATTAAAGATTGTAGTTCATGTTAGCCTAGAGGCTAAGTCATATCTGCCATTATAAATGGCACTGAAGCTAGGTTCCTTCATTTATGTGCACAAGTTTCTGCTGAGAACCCTACAGAGCTACCGTGTAACATACTATCAAGACAACAAGACGGACAAGCCATAAAATTACGCGTATCAACATGTACAACAAATCGCCTCCGCAGTTTCTAATAGCCTCCTCGCTTTAATATAATACGGTACGAACTCCCGGTATAAATAAATCGCAGGAAGCAACGTGACCTGATGACTCACTCGTGTCAACCCCAAACCGATTTTCTGGATTGGAGTAGGCGAGCTAATTAGTCCGGGAATCAACCCCGGTTGAAAAATAGTCGGAAAACAATGAACAAACAACAGTAAAGATTGATACGTAAAAAGATCAGTGCGGTTTGGTTTTAGCCAGTTTTAGCCGGCAAAAATCGGTTTTTATTAATAAAAGCCGATTAAAACCGCAGGTATGGTAAAATCAATTTTAGCCGGCAAACGGAACCCTGCCCCCCCCCCCCCTACCTTGACTGAATCCGTCCCTAAAACCAAATAACAAATCTAGGCCGCACAAGCTTGGCACTGTCGAACTTGCATCTCATTCTGTCCAACCGTTTGGTTTTTGTGCATGTAAAATTTTTCCAAACCCAACTCCCCCAACCATGGTCGCATACAGTTCGAACGCATGTCTTACATGTCGAGTTCATAGATTCTTATCACCCATTAAGTTTCACTCGAATCAGACCACTCGTTCGCAATTTGCAGCAGTTTCCATATTTCCCTTCCCTCGCCCCCCCCAAGATGCTGCCTGCAAAGTTTTGTTCTCTTAATACATCTGGAACTATTCTAACTCGCGACTACCGAAATTATAGCCCCCCCCCCCCAGAGCCCCGAAACCATCTGGCTCCGTCAGTTTCGTATATAGGCCTAATGCGTGTTCTCCCAATTAGTTCCGTCCCAATCCCTTTGCTTTAAGCGTTTTCTTAGTCCCCCCCCCCATCCCCCGCAGGTATCGGACCCGATCCAGACTTGACACCGAACATCTTGAGGCGATAGCTCTTTCAAACTGACAAGTTTCATTTAAATCCGATGCATGCCACTAGATTCCGGACTCCCCATCCATCCACTCCCCCCACGATGGTCGGATTGGAGAAACGACTATTCTCAAGTCAATCTGATCGGATCCCTTACATACCTGCAAAGTTCCATCGTCCTAGCACATCAAGAAGTACGCCGGACTCGCGGGATCACTAGAAGTCCGCCCCCCTAACTCCCCCACAATGCCCGGATCCGGTCCAGTTATGTCAATAACTTATCTAGGACTTGTGCTTTTTCTTCCCACCAAGCTTCATCCCGATCCCTCCACTCTAGGCGTTTGTCAAGATTTCCGGTTCCTTCCACCAGCTCCCCCCCCCCCCAGTGTCATCGGATCCGGTCCGTATTTAAAGTGGGACATCTGAGACACGAGGTCATCCTAAATATCAACTTTCATCAAGATCCTACCAACCGTTCGCAAGTTAACAATACCTCAATTTTGGCCCGTTCCTCCAGCCCCCCCCCCCCCAGATGGTCGGATCGGGGAAGTGACTATTTCCTATTTAATCTGGTCGGGTCCTTGACATGCTTGCCAATTTTCATTGTCCTAGCGCATGAGGAAGCATCGAGATCGCGGGATCACTAGAAATTAGGACCCCCCCCCCCAAACTCCCCCAAAGTGAGCGGATCCGTTCCGGTTATGTCAGTCAGGTATCTAGGACTTGTGCTTGTTCTTTCTACCAAGTTTCATCCGGATCTCTCCACTGTAAGCGTTTTTCAAGATTTCCGGTTTCCCCTTCCAACTCCCCCCAATGTCACCGGCGTCTGAGACATGAGTTCTTTCCATATATCAGGTTTTGTTAAGATCCGATGAGCCGTTCATATGCTAAAAATATATAATTTTTCCTATTTTTTCCGGATTCCTCGTCCCTCCACTCCCCTCAAGACCCACCCCCAAGATTCATCGGATCCGGTCCGGACTTGAAATGAGACATCTGAGACACGAGATCTTTCCAGATATCAAGTTTCATTAAGATCCGATCACCCGTTCGAAAGTGACGAATGTCCCTGTTTGCCGGATTCCGCCCCCTCCCCCACGACGGTCGGATCGGGCAATTGACTATTTCCATCTTAGTCTGGTCGGGTCCCTGATATGCCTGTTAAGTTTCATCGTCCTAGCTTGCGTGGAAGTGCCCAAACTATTATTTATGTTTCTTGACTATGTCCAGGTTAATCAGGTCGTCAATCTTTTAACAATATATACTCCCGCAGTCGCTCCCTAATACATCCAATATTCCTGACAAGTTCCATTATCCTAACTTAATGTAATTTGTTTAGATTATCCACTTTGTTTTTCGTCCCGCATTCGCTCTCTCATACATGGAGTCTTGGCTCAGTTGATAGAGTGGTCGCTTTACAACTCAGATGTTCCTGGTTCGCTCCCGCATTCGGGCAGCGCTTTATTTGGTACTTTTCGCTCCACTTTTGCTTTATAGTTTCCGGACTCCCGGATCCGGGGAAAGTCGGATTGAAGAAATGATTAATTGTAAGTTGATCTGGTCCGGTCCCTGATATGCCTGCCAAGTTTCATCGTCCTAGGGCTGGAACTGCCCGAACTAGCAAAACCGGGACCGACAGACCGACTGACGGACAGAAATTACAATCGCTATAAAAACAAAGCTCACAAAACAAAGCTCATATTCTAGAATAAAATCTTTTTAGATAAAACACCAGCCATGAACTTCTTGTACTCCTTTATTAGCTTTACTCTTGGGCAGTTTAGCATAATTCACAGACATTAACTAAGACATAAAATGACCACGTGACTGGTCAAGAACCCACCGGCAGAAGCAACCTTTACTAAGAAATTAGTTTTTTTTGCGGCTATAACTACTTAAATGAACTACTTGCTCGTGGGATTGTGAAATCCCGGCCTTTCTACGTAGTAGTTTGTACGAAACTACGACTTTTTAGTGCTTTATCGAATGACCCTAGTTCTGCCAGTCCCACACCGCAAATTCACCTACAACTTCAAGGTCAGATTACTATTCTTTCACACATCATAATCAAAGCACGTCTTTTATTTTGTTTCCTTTAATATAATTTTTCAGATATTTTGAGTCCAGTCATCGCTAAGAAGAGAGTGATGGTACAGTTTTTTTTTGTGCGAAAATGATATTTCTGACAAATTTACTCGTGGTAACATCTATTCTAGTTAGTGCCAAGCAAAGTAAGGACGAGAAAAAGTCGACTGGTTAAGTGTCTAAATGTGAACCAATTCTGCTTAGTGTTGAAATTACTCGGCCGTCATAAAATCGACATAATAAGAGATGGGTGGTTCAAAACTTGATGCCATAAATGCCAGAAGCCATACATATTCGGTTTCAAGAGAAACAGAATTTTGTTTTTGTTTATTTGGAATTCTGACCACAAGTCAGAATCATCAGAATGAAAATATCTATTTGTTCTAATCCTGAGTAAGTTGCACAACAGGGACCTAATAGGTATGGCTCATGACAAAATGATCATCGAGCAATTTCTAATTTCATAAGCGACTCACCACTTTTTGTGCGGAAATTTGTTGGTGGTGCATGACACTCCGAGAAGCTCCAACATCTTCTCCTTGTCCCCCATCGTCTTGAGAAGAAGGAGGTCCTCCTCTGCCACGACGCCGAAGTGTTCGAGGTTGCACCAGAGGCGGATCAGTTCGCCCTTCTGCTGGACCTCCTTTGGCGCTAAACTGCATTTCTTGAAATGCGAATACATGCAGTTATAGCCGCCGTAAAAGGAAAAGCAGAAGCGACAAACGATCTGGACCTCCTTCCTGACCTGTGTCTTCCTCACTTCTCCGGACCCCCAGATCGGGTCAAGAGTGGGTGTACCCGTATAATTGGCCTGGAAGTCCGGAACCTGGAAATTCCAGTTTGATGCCCTGCAACAAAAACAAACATCAAATAAGGATGCAATGAATGATTATTTCTCACTCTTTAGTCCAATCGTTTTTTATAATATAAGAAAATATGACGAAGTGGCCAGTACCCTAAGAAGTGGAAAGTGGGGTTTATTACACCAATACCAAAGAAGGGTGGTGCTAATGATTTTACTGGGGTAAGGCCAATTTCTGTGACTTACAGTTTTTAGCCGCGTGTATGAAGGTTTTGTAGCTGCACGGTTGACAAAATATTTAGCATCAGTCATTGACCAGCATCAATATAGAAACGTCCTACATAACTTCTACATAACATTATTTAATAAGTCTTACAGATTTTATCCTGAAGAATCTGGACATCCCAGATGAATGGATTAATAACCTTATAGCGATTGATTTTAAGAAGGCTTTTGATCTTGTAGACCACCAAATACTGTTAAATAAGTTAATTGAGAATAATGTACCTGAATTTATTGTAAATATAGTACGGGGATTTTTAACGGATAGATTACAAATTGTAAAGTATAAACAGTGCATGTCAGACGCGCTTCCATTTTTTGTGGGGTGCCCCAGGGAACTGTGCTTGGTCCTCTGTGTTTTCTTATTATGATAAATGACGTTGCTCAGGATATTGATGAGCGATGGAAATTCGTAGACGATTTTTCACTGGCAGAAGGAGTGGGAAAGAATTAAAGTCAATCTTTGGGTATAATTCAGGATTTTGCTACAGAAGCTTCTCGGTCGGATATGGTAGTGAACAGTAACAAATCTACAATACTAACAATTCATTTCTTAAAAACTCTCCCACAGTTCCACCCTCCCATTCCTGATGCCCTTACTTCTGACCAAATTACACTCCTTGGCGTTATTATATCTTCTGATATGTCTTGGGAGGAAAATACCAAGTATATCTTAAAGAAAGCTAACTCTTCCATGAGTATGTTAAAAATTCTAAAGAAATTCAAAATCTAGTGAATAATGAAAGATTGTCCGTTCACTATTTGAATATGCCTGTCCAGCATGGCATTATGGACTTACAAAGAGTGATTCAGACAAGTTAGAAAGAATCCAAAAACGTGCTGTTCAAACTATAATTGGTGGCCATAAAATGCCGGACTGGTATCTCCTAAAGGAGTGTAAGCTGGAACCCCTTTCTGTTCGTAGAGAACAGCTGTGCCAACGTTTCGGAACAAATTTGTTATCCCAACCTTTCTACCGAAATATGCTTCCTCCTCCCGTTAAACCGGAAAGAAACAGACCTCTAAGAGAAGCAGCTATGAATATATGTTTATATGTTTTTAGTTTAGGTTAGTGACAAGTGCCAATTAATTTGCTCGCGCATGAAATGTTGTGCAGCATTTATTCTGAAATTAAATTAAATTAAATAGACTCCTTGAACATTTTTACTATTAAAATTCAGAAACAGATTAAGGCCAAATAGCTAATTATCTGAGAAAACCAAGTTCCGATATAGATTCAACATGTGTGTTTACCCCTATAAGTCGTATCTGTTTTGACGAAAACTTTCTGCAAAAAAAAAACGAACTAGGGTATCTTCTTTCCCAATAGCGAACATCTAATCAACTTCAAATACAAATTTAACTTCTAACAAATTTTCCTACTCCAGCCGGATTCCGGGCGAACTATATGTCCGGGTACAAAATGAACGTCATACACACTATCTTCTTATCCCTAAATCGGATTTCTAATCAACTACAAATACTTTTAACAATTTTCCGGTTTTGGCCGGATTCCGGGCGAACTGCATGCCCGAGTAGAAAATTGTTTTCTCGCATTTGTTCAACATGTCTTCTTGCCCTAAATTGAACATCTAATCAACTTCAAATCAAAATTTTCACTTTTAACAAACTTTCCAGTTTAGTCCGGATTCCGGGCGAACTACTTGTCCGATGACAAGATGGTTTCCACCATGGTGTTCAGCATGTCTTCTTATCGACTATCACATTAGCTGTTTCAATCCCTATCCCTCCCACCAAATGTAGGTTGTATGTAACCTATCCCTCCCACCAAATGTAGGGCTACAAAGCCCATATACGAACTTAAATCGTCCGATGACCCAAGTTTCATAAAAAATATCTAATTCCCTTCGAGTTACAGACGGATGGACAGACGGACAACTTTTGCCATGTCATAGGTATCCCTCCACTTACGTTTTGGGATCCCAAAAAGAATCTAATGTTTCTAGGTAAGAACTAAGTGGGTATAAAGCGCTATTTTATGACGTTCGTATCTTCTTTCTTCATTAATCAACTCGTAACAAGTGCCATTTGTGCTTGTAGCTCTTATTAATCTTTTGGACGGTACTAACGAATATCCGAGGTCAACTTTGTACTACTTACACTTTCCGGTGGTCGTCTATGTCGGAGGCTGTCGCGACGCTGAAGAAGACCCTCACCAAGTCTTCGATGTCACCAGCGGCTATTTCTGCTGGTGAAAGACTTGGGTAAAAGATCTCCTTACGGAGGAGCCTTGCCTCTGCTAGGCCCTCCGTCGCGACAGCGTCCTTGAACAACATCGTAGTCACACCATCGTCTATGGACACATTGTCTATGCTTTTTGTGTTGGTCCTTTTTTCGGCAGACATGGTTCTGAAATTAAATAGACTGTAAATAGTAACTCGACAATTAAGAAAATATGAATAGGAAGGATTTATGACGCACTGCCCAAGGGCGTAAGTGCAGTAGAAAAAGTACAAAGAAATTTTCCATAAAGGTTCACTAACTTAGAATCACATTGATGGAATCGTGAACAGGCAAGTTTCCAATTGGAGAACACAAATTCGAGGCTTCAAGCCTCTCAAGTCTCTCAAGCCTCCTGGTAGGTAGAGGAGAAATCTCAGATATCTGAAGTACGTCCAGCCTACGAAGGTCCTTTCTTCTCAGCATAGAATGTAATCCAGCAAGGAAGTTAAGATACGGTGGCAACAAACAGGGGCGGTTTTGAAGCGCTTGGGCATGGGGGGAAGGGTGGAGGGGGGGACTTCAAAGTATACGGCTGGCTAAAAACACAGCACCAGCAGGCTCAAGATTAACGTTATAAATTCAAAAAAGGTTACGGAAAATGCCATTGTAGTAATCGAGGAATAAACAAATTAAATAACAGGAATTAGACGATCACGTTCATATTAAATTTCGCGGTTGAGACTATAAGCCTGGATTCCAGCTTCTGACATATCTACTGACGAACAAATTTTTCGCTTTCGATTAGATTTTAAATAGAAATAGGGGACCCATACATTTCCTGTAATGACTCGCCATTCAGGGGGCTTGTCAGTAAGAGATTTCTGATACCCTCTTGACCGAGCGTCAGATAGTTCGAGAAATACCAACGGGGATAAAATACCTACTCTCTAGATAGACAAAATTTGTCGCAGCTATTCTGCTGAACTAGGAATATTATTTCTCTGTAACGGAAGAGTGTCCTGGATCTTTTGCCCTAGCTTAGGTACCTGGTGACATACTGAATAGTCCTGAGTGAAAACGGCTCATACAGAAAGGTATTATTTGTATATAATCATTTTTTTGCATGAATTAAGAGTTGTGTTGTGCCAAAGATGCAGCCATTGACAATGTGTGATAAGTTGTTACCCGATAGAATTTACAGAATTTGATTTCTTATGTGCAAAAAGAACCCGATGTGCCGACGAGAATACCGACGCCTGACAAAACCATCGAGCATTTGATTTGTTCTATGTTTTACTCGACTAGACTGTACAGAACTCTATTTCTTACGCGTAAAATTAACCCCTTGGACCGGCGAGACTTGAACTTCCCGGGTGCGCCCGACAAAGTCTGCAGAAATGAATTCCTTACGTACAAGTCAAGGCCGTTTCCAGCCCCCCCCCCCCCGAAACATGCAAAAATAACCATTTGTATAGGCTTTTTCTCTGATCTATGTATTTTTTGGACTTGTTTGTCCAACCCGCAGGCAACCCCCCCCCCTCCCCCCGAAATAAATTCCTGGATATGGGCCTGGTACAAGTAGAACCCAATGTGCCGATGAGTCGATTGACGTCCAACAAAAGCACCCAACGTGAAGTATTGCAGCAACCTTTGTTGGGCTTCGCCGACTGAAGTGTTGCGAGATTGGTTTTGTTTCTTCGCTAACGGTTAAATGCTGCATTTTTCAACCCATCGAGGTTTTCAAAATGGTATGTTCCAATCCGTGAAGAATGTTTTCTGAACTGATGGCACAATCTGTAATCACATGGTTATCCCTCAGCGTTGAAAAAAGAAAAGGAAAAAAGAATATCGGAAGTAGGGACTATATTGACTTTGCAGCCAGTTGAACCAATTGTAGACATCGTGACTTGTGGAAACTTGGAACATTGCCTTACATAATCTAGTTGGTATTATAAAGCTATCCGTAACTTTTCATGATCAAAATACCATGGATGCCACTCTGCTAATTATTTCGAAACTATGTCGTTGTTTACATTAGTTGCGTTTTTGTTCTTTTCACTCGCCTTTTCGACGGCTTTTTACTTTTTTTGCGTTTTCGTAAAATGGTCCTAAGCACTGTTTGACAATTTCCCGTTTTTGTCAAAAAAGGCAAACGCCGACTTTCGCCTTTTCCCTCGGCTTTTTGCAAAAAGGCAAACTTGGTAGGTGACCAAGTTACGCTCTCCTTTTGACTTTTTGCCTCGCTACTTTAGCCAGTTTATCCCAAAATCCAATAAAAGAGGAATTGATTCAAAGTGAAATCAGTATTTCGAGACTGACTCGGATTTTAAAGATGAAAAATCTGAAGTGCAAGTAAAATACAAATGAAATGGCATTTGTCAAAATAGCGTTTCCATCCGAGAAAAGTGAAAAGTCCTTAGTAGTAACGACAACTTGCGAAAACGCGAGAATGTTCAAAAAGGCCTGAAAACAATAAAAAACCAAAGCTGAAAAGGGAAAGGCAAAAGCCGAACAAAAGCGCAACTATTATCCCGTTGCGTTAACACGGTCGGAAACCTCTCACCGCCGAAGATGATTATGGTATAACTGCCAATTGTTACTTACAAGAGTTACAAGTCCCTAACATGTCTCACAATTGGGTTCCGCCTATTCTTTGTTTGAGTTTGTACCCTACCACTAAAGTTGTCAACCCCTCGAACACTTAATTCCATGTTACAGCGACAGACCAAGGAGACTAATTTTCTTACCCTCTGAATTATAGAGATAAAAAAAATGTGCACCCATTTACACAAGTTTCTAGCCCCTCATCAACACCTTCTAGCAACCGGTTCTTACTTACAAGTCCATCTCCACGTGATAGACATGGTACCACATTATTTTCACAATCAAATACACAGGAAATAAATAATAGGATTAATAGGTACACCAACTACCAACAATGCTAACCCCTCATCGCCGAAGATGATTATGGTCTAACATCCGACTATTGCTTACAAGTACCCTACATGTCTCACGATCGGGACCAGCCTATTTTTGGTTTCAGTGTGTACCTCACTACTGAAGTTGTCAACCCCTCCAAACTTGTATCTCATGAAGGAATTTTTGTACCAAAAAACAGATGGCATATACTTTGATCAGTTCATCGAGATCTACCGAATAAACAATTCTATCTGTACTAGTTCAAAACTTGACTGTTTTGCCGGAGGTCTAGTTTCTAATTTCACCAATTAGAAAGGAGCAAAGGATAAGCTCTAATTTTATCAGCAGTGAGAGAACTTTTAAAGTTTAAGAGGCTCATCTGATTTCATTTATCTTCCTCACTCCCAACTGTAAGAAATGGAATAATAAAATCAGCTGAAATCACAAACAGAAACGGGTAGACACAATAGATGGCAGCACTTTCGGACCCGTTGGAAAATGTCACTTTTTGATTCTGAAATTTTTTCTATTTATCACTCAAAGAAAACGTAGGGGGGAACCAGGGAACTGCCGCACATATTTCGCACTCTTTCCAGTCGAAAGCAGAAACAGGGTTTAATGAAACGAAAGGTTGGCTGCATAACTTCAGATAGTCCTCTCTGACATAGGCTATACAGCTCTACTTTAGTACGCACACTGTAGGTTGTGGCTCAATTACAAGCAAAAAACATCCTTTTTGGCCCCAGGCAAGAGTTCTATGGAGCTTTCCAAAATGTAATGTCATATTCATCAATCCGGCCTAAGGTCCACAGTTTCCGTAAAAAACGCACAGGTTAGACCCTTACCACTTTCTGAGAATAAGCACAAATCGGGGCACTAAAAAAAAAAAAAAACACGACAAAACCAAAGTGTTGCTCTCGCCAGGGGCGTCGCAAGTGCATTTTCGGTGGGGGGGGGGGGGGGGTGCAGAGCAAAATTTTTACCGAATCCTAGAACGAAGAATTTGAGCTTTAAATTACGGAACAGAGACGATTACGTAGGAAGGGTAACAGTAAAGGGCAGCATGAAAGACGATAAGCCAACTATTAGGCAGTGTTCTGGCGAAGACCACATGGAAAATATACTGCCGCGCGTGATTGCATTAACAGCTTCTACTAATAGAAAATTAAATCGAGCGCCGCAGGCGAAAGTTTTCGAAATCAATTTTTTTGCTGTAGGCTAAAACTAACTACTTCTCTTTCAAATTCTATCATTTGCCGTTGATTAAACACCGAGACTCCAAGAAGTTCCCGAAACCGGATGGAGCGACGTTCCGGCAGCAGCAGTAACTGTAGTCTAGTCAATATACTACCCATAATCACATAAAGTGAGCGCCGCCGGCGAAATTTTTTTTTGCTTTTAATTTTAATCTTAATTTCCGTCCAAATTCTAGCTTTTAATGTTCCGAAATCTCAATCCTAAAACTGGCTTGAAATGACGTCAAATGACGCGACGTTACACAAAATAGAGAATATTACGAAAAGTACTGCAGGCGGATTTTCGAAATATTTACGAATAGATATTCTTTTTGGAATCCAAAACAAAAGTAAGGACTATCGATTATATTATAGATCATCCCTTTTGTCCGCGACCAGTGCTTCACTCGACCTCTTCTGAGTTTCGAGGTTTGTGGTAACTTCCGAATCCTGGCAATTACAACGAATAAATGACCGAATTCCACTTATTATACCGAATAAGTTTAGGCCGATAGCATGTTCAGGATTCTGTATAACTAGCGTATCCCAGTTGTTTTGGTATCGAAAGACTACCGAACAATATTCATATTCGGTATACTTTCGTTGAAACTGGAACAAAGTAAGTATTCGTGGTCAACTTCCTAATCCTGGAAATTATACTGAATAAATTACCGAATCCTAATCATGATACCGAATAATTTTGAGCCAATAGCTTATTCGGGGTTCTGGGGAACTACGGAATGTCCATAAATATACCGAATAGTTCCGGCATCGAAAAATTACCAGATTTCAGTAAGTTCTCTCACCAAATTCGTGATAACTACCGAATATTAGCAAATATACCGAATCCCGATCATTATACCGAAGAGATTTGTACAGATTGCCTATTTATTATTCTATATAATTACCGAATCCCCATAAATATATCGAACAGTTCTGCTATCGAAAAAATACCGAACAATTTTAGTAAAATTTTTGGGCTCCGGCACAAAATTTTACCGAATCTCAAAAATGTGGGGGGTGCTGCAACCCCCCCCCCCCCCCCTGCGACGTCCCTGGCTCTCGCAACACAATTATTTCTTCTAGATTACCGAGGCACGACAAAAGCATGCAGAATTCGATTTCTTCAGTGTTTTGACCGACAAATGTTTGCAGGATTTCCTTTCTTAAATAACAAATTATTTCTTCTGGATTAGGCTACCGAGGCACAACAAAAGCATGCAGAATTCGATTTTTCAGTGTTTTGCCCGAAAAATGTTTGCAGGATTTCATTTCTTGCGTATAAAAAGAACGCGATGTGCCGACGGCTTCTGTGCAGTATTGCCACACCAAAAATTTTTGGAGAGTAACTTTTGGCCCAAAACAGAGAGTGAAACTGAGTGAACTTTATTTTCATGAAATTCTGACACATCTTAATTTTACTTTCATGAAGAAAAAACTTGAAATAGTCACTTATGGTCGGAATCCCTGCTGCGAAAATGAAACTTTTTGTCATTTTCTTAAATAGAGTGATTTTTTATGTCCTACGTAGAAGAGTGACAAAAACTAAACAGAGTGACAATTCCCACGATCGTGCGACATGTGGCAACCGTGCTTCTGTGTTCTATGAAACTTGTGGGAACAAATTTTTTCTATCTGAGCAAACACGCCGATTCGACCCAAGCGGAATTTTTGGGAAGTAGGTGAGGCTCTGGCAACATGAAAGCTTAGGAAATTTATGTGCCTCTGGTAGGACTGCGAAAGAGCCGCAGGTAAAATTTATAAAATCGGCCTTTAATCGGCAATATTTACTACTTTCCATACAAACTCTTGCTTTTAACGTTTCTCAGATACCAAGAAGCAGCTTTTACCGTATGTAGGCTACTATGAAAGACGGCGCAGGTGTTTTTGGGAAACATTTATGATCAGTCTTTTCCGGAGTTCCAACGAAAGAAATGGCTGCGTACGATATTTTGCGGGAAACAACTCTGTGGGAAACATTTGTGGGTGTTTCCCACAAAATACTTTTTCCAACTTGAGTAGTTTTGAGCCTGCAGAGGACCCTTGCCAAAAAAAGGCCGAAATATAACTCCAATAAAATTCAAATGACCTATCCGTTTTGCACCATCAAATATGATTTGCAGTCAGCTTGGGCTGAAGGAATATTCATCATAATCACCACTGACATCCAGTGAAGCTTGAAACATACGACTAAGGGTAGATTCTCTGGGGCATGGGGGGGGGGGGAGTCACCCCCACCCCTTCGAACCGCTCATGCCTTGAACGGTTCGGCACAATTTTTCAGTAACCAAAGCTGATGTGACTGCTTGCTCGCAAACCATTCGCATAGTTTGCGCAATTGTTATCCCAAGCCATCGAATTTTTTCCTCGGTTACGAGAACATTGCCTCCAACATTCACAGATATTCGGAGATATGCAATCTATTCGGAATAAAACGGATAAGTCAGCTACATTTTATTAGAGCTATATTTCGGACCTTCTTGGCAAGGGTCCTCTTCAGGCTCAAGCTGGAAAATTAACTTGTGGAAATACAGTGAAAGATTATTCCTTAAAGGACCTGTCTTACCTATAATACTAACGCAACCTACTTCCATAATCACTCCATATATTTGTAAACCCGGAGACCTCAATTTGGCACGGTACATTCTAACCCCTCTAACAAAAACACTCTCATTTTCTCACTGTACATTCGATGTGTATCAAGCTGTCGACGGTTGTCTGTCTCCCTGTTTTCGCTTTGAATCAACGGTTCTCGGAAAGGGCTTAAAACAGCCAAAACCTTTGTTGAAAGCACAGCGTAGTTTTAAAGTATTGAAATAAATTAAAATACTGTAAGTTGAAGAGAAAACAGTGTTATGGGTCCTTTAAATCCCTCCAATAAGGAAAAGTATTTAGAAGTTGAATTACCTTGAAACATGGACATTTTTGATCCCCGCAAGCCGTGCAAATGCGTACACCTGCTGCGGCTTGCAGCTATCCACGATAGCCTTAATCTGCTTTCGCAAATTGTCAACCTAGGAAAAAAATAGTTAATATAAAACTAAACCACTTGTTCAACATTGGGGTTAACTGAATAGATGAATCACTACTTCAAAAAGAAATGAAAAACGGATATAAATACAATTTTGATGTTTCGTTTGCAATTCCGCCAGGGAATCACCGACTAAATATCATAAAAGAAAAATTAGAAAAAAATCATAAAACGACATTTAATCGAAGAAACGCAAAGAGAGTTGCAAATGTTAGGTATGTATTAAAACAAAATCATGTCTGCAAATCTGTGGTTGTTCTCCAATTATTCTGTGTTCAGTAACCATGTAGAATTTACAGATTGTTTTCTGACCATTCACCTGTGCATGTTCCGAAGCAATCAGCCAGAATTCAGCCAACCGAAAATCAGCTCTTAACACATTCAGTATATTGTAAATGTACAAACATTTTAATACACGCGCATATTTTAATATTGTTTTCTTATTTACAATTGCACGACGTCCGATCTACATCGTTCTACTGTTTTTTTTATTGACATTTTGTTTTATGGTTTATTACTCTGTTTTTGTGGGTTTTATGATTTGGTTTATTTCTTCGCTGAAAAAAGATTTGTCGGAACTGTTAAAGCTAACACCCCGAATAATATTTCTCCACTACACATCATGTTAGTGGAATATATGATTGCTACATAGGCTATCAATTAAAATTTGATGATGCTTCTCCTGTTACCGTAATCCTTCTTAGGGGCGAAAAGGTCCGTTATATGGCCGGTCCGGAGATCGCCTTCGAAAACCGATCTATTGACAATTAAATTCCACCAACAGTATTTTTAGTGGAGTGTTCCTTGGAACAATCCACTATTGCGAGCGCTGTAGCAGCTTTCAGCTTTCGATTTTCGGTTTTCACCATATTTTGTGGAGCTCATAACTCGTGAACGAGTGCAAGTATCAAGTTCAAACTTGGTACACTTGTGGGTATTGGGGTCTAGTTGTGCTTTTGGGGGTCCCACCCCCCACACCCAACCGGTTCAGGGGCAAATGGACCCAGTTTGACCATTGAATAATGTTCAACTTGATCAGAACTGGGCGCAGGACGATGAAGTTTCTTGGACGTGTAGATCCTAGGGCTGGGAAATTGCTTTTAAAGTTGCACCTCCCCCACCCACCCCTTTCATGGGCAACTGGGCCCAGATTGCCCAGGAGTAAAGTTCGTTACCCGTGAAAGAATCAACAGGTATCAATTTGAAACTTGGTAGGATTGTGAGCATTGGGGTCTCTTTTTACTTTTTGCGGGTCCCAAACCCCACACCCACTTGGTTCAGGGGTAATTGGGCCCAGATTGCCCATTTTTTAATGTTTTTATCTTGACATTAACGGGAGATAAGGCGATGAAACTCTTTGTGCTTTTGGGATCATAGGGGTTGGGGAGAGTTGAACCACCCCACCCTCCCCGTTCATGGGCAAGTGGGCCCAAATTGCCCATGAAAAAAGTGTTTGACCCGTGAGAGTCAAACTCTAAGCAGGTATCCCAGGTACACTTGAGGAAAAAAGGTGTAAATACGCATTTTGATGGGTCCCGACCCCCCCCCCCCCCCCTCTTCCCGTTCATGGGCAGCTGGGCCCAGATTTCCCATGAGTCAATGACAGGTCTCAAATCCAACTCTTGTATATTTGGGGATATATATATGTATTATATTATGGATTTTGGAGTGGGCCGTATTCTGGGTGAAAGCTTCTGCGCTTTCCCAGACGGATGGTAAATTGTAAATATACACAGAACTCAGAACTGTAAATTATAGATTTGTACATATACACTTTTAACACGCACATTTTATCTTTCGTTATTTTATTTGTATCTGCATGTCGTTCAGTCCGCACCGTTTCTTCTGGTTTTTAGTTACATGTCATCTTATTGTCTGTTGGTTCCGCTTCGTTTTCCTGTTGTGATTGTGGTGGATTTTATGATTTAGTTTTGCTTTTTCGCTGAGCACGGTTTGCTGGAAGTGAAACCGAAATATCCGAAATTTATGTATCCCTCGCACATCATCTTGGAGGGGTAACTAGCTGATCAAGAAAAAAACCCGAAAATCTCGTTTTTATGGCACTTGAGCTTACTCAAGTGCCATATAGCAATCGTAATGTCTGTCTGTCTGTCCGCGTTTTGCTAGTTTGGGCACTTCCACATGACCTGGGACGATAAAACTTGGCAGGCATGTCAGGGACTTGGAAATAATCACTTCCCCGATCCGACCATCAATAAGGGAGTGGCAACATGGGGAATCCAGAAATTAGTAACATTCATAACTTTAGAACGGATAATCGGGCGTTCATTAAACTTGACAGTTATCAAGAACAAGTGTCTTGGATGTTCATTGTAAAATTCGGTTCGGATCCGATAACTGGGGGGGGGGGGCTGGAGGGGGACACCCGAAATCTCTCGAAACACTTCTTCTAGTTTTTGTCAAATCCCTACCCCTTTCTTCACAACTATCTAGCTCTACACCTGTATGCGTGGCTTCTCTGGCCAAACAAAACTACCAGGGTATATGCATTTCTGAAACGCTAGACGGCCTCTATGCGATCTTACGCGCAGTTCTGACACCATAAAATAGTAAACATTACGACATGTCCTCTAACGAAATGTAATTAGCGTACTATTCCTCCACCTAAAATCTCGTGAAATGCTAGAGCCGATTGATCGACATGTTTATTTGTAATGTATAGATGACGTGTAGGTTGTCTTGTGAATATTATTGCTTCCGGAATTTGTCATACCTAAATTGCATCTTAGAAACGTTTCCTTGCGTAAATCTGATCTATCCTCGGTTACATGTGGGAGTAGTGGAAGAAGATTCTTCAGCAAGTATAGCAGCGAATCGAAGTTAAGTTACTGTATATATATTGTGAGAGTTTGATCTATCTTGGTCATATTAGCGGATAGTCGACCAGATTTGTATGTTCTAGTAATCGTATAGTGAACTTAATTTCGTACTGACTGGAATGCGAGTTGAGTATATTATTCTGTACATAACCATTTAGTGCACATATTGCCCATTCCGATAAAGTGGGAAAACAACTCTTTTAGTGGATTATTCATAAGCGGTTCTGGACTTCTTAAAAAGGTAAACTTTTTTTTATTTGAGCTTGTAGTTACGTTAGGCAAGTACCGTAGAGTGAAAAAATAGGCCTACTGTTTTGGCCAAAAGTGACAAATTTTCATCTTTACGAAGATCTCGTGATCATTTGTGACTCGGGGTTTGTCCTTAAAAATTAATTTTTAGCCTTCTTATAGCTGCTTTAAAATGTGTATGTTTATCATCGGATGCACACATACTTAGAGGACCTGTCGAACATATGGGCCTTTCTTTAGGCGGACACGCAGTTTGTTACGGGAAGGGCGTTATCGTTTACGTCTCCGGAAAACAAACTATAACACGCTCTGAATCTGAAGCGAGTCCTCTTTGGCGTGAACAAGTATCTTTCTAGGCAGGCGCTTGGAATAAACGAAAAACAAAATGAGTGACTTACCGACTCTGGCTTGGTTTTGTCTCTCTTCTGCTTCTGTGGAAAAAGGCGTATTTTACAATTGCGTTCAAGTTTTTCATCTCAAGTACTTGTTCATGCTTTCTTGGACCCTGGAACCGTTTCTGAAGACCCGCTAAGGCTGAACCGATGCAATAAGGCGTAGTGATGACGGTAGGCCTGAGAGCATCCAAACCGAGATATGTTTGTCACTCATTTAACATCTTAGAGAAACAAGACCAAAGGTTTTGATGGGATCCCAAAATTTAAAGCCGCGTTCGATTCACCTACGGTTATCCGACTATATCATCCCAAAACTGTCTATAGTCGTTGTATTCACGAATAATGACGTCATTCTCAACGCAAATTTTCATTTTCGTAGAGTGAATCGAACGACAATAGACGAACGACTTTCATCATCGCTAGAACTCCGAGGGAAATCATAGAACGAAAAAAAAATTCCGTCGGGAATTTCGGATATTATCCGACGGATTCGTAGAACTACGACTACAGTTTTAAATAAAACAGCAAAAGCGCTACGCCGTAGTTGAATAAAACGGCATCTAGGGCTGGTTGTCGACAATAATAGATAACTGTTGATGAATCGAACGCGGCTTAGTATTCGATACAGAAATTGGGTTGTCTTTGCCAGACCAAGCCTTCGACAGACTCCTTGAATATTTGTACTATTAAAATTTAGAAAGCGAATAATGCCAAATAGATAATCATCTGAGAAAACCAAGTTCAGATATGGATTCAAGTATTTATTTATGTATAAAATGATATAAAACTGGACAACTTGGTCGATTGGCCTAGAGCATGTGTGTTTACCCCTGTAAGGTAAGACATATCTATTTTGACAAAGAGGGGGGGGGGGGTAAATGGGGGTCTAGAGTCCAAAAAAATCAGTAAGGCCAGTTAAAGGCACCAATAAACTGAGTTGACATCCAGCTTGGAAATCGGCCGTTCGGGAGCTACAGAACACATCCACGAACTCGAGCTGCCCCTTGACCCAAAGAATCCTTAGACCAAGTTTCATCCAAATATCTTCGAGAGTTATGGTGCTCACAGACAGAAGGACACTTGTCCGGCGAAAAAAAAGGGGAAAAAACGAATTTAGCGTATCTCCTTCCCCGTATATCCAACATCTACTTCACTTCAAATGAAGATTTGTTTCCGGTTTTAGCCGGTTTCCTAACGAACTATATGTCTGGCTGAAAAATGATTGTGCTAAAGGATTCAGCATCACTTCTTACCTCCAAATCTGATATCTAATCAACTATAAATACAACTTTTGCTTTTAACAATTTTTCGTATTGGTGGTCCCACCGGCTGAACGCCCAGGGAAACCATATTTTTGCGGATTAATCCGACCATCCGTGTGGGGGTGGAGGGAACACGGAAACTTGCGACCTGCGTGACCCGAGTCGGAAAAGCTTTATGTGTTGTGGGAGCAAAAAGATACGATGACCACGACGTTAAATTTTTGTCGGTACGTGCAAGTCGTATATTACGATCCATGAGTCGTTGAAATGAGGGGTCTCAACCCCCCTCCCCCTGGCCTGAGTGCTGCTGGCCACCCCTGAATGCACCAACCAAAAAAGCTACACTCCGGAAATAGTACCCCCCCCCCCTACACCCGCCCTCCATCATACAAAATAAACGGTCATGCCCCAATGAAGGAGAGTACTTACATCGGTTATATCTGTTTGTTTCCTTTTATGCCTTCCAATGCTTCCAGAGTTGGCTGTGTTTGTGGGGAGTAGGCCAGATCGTCCCAGGGGTCTGTATCTACAGGATTCGGCAAATCAGGCAGAGGCTAGGCTATCAACAACAAGCTAGCGAACAAATGAAAACTCATAATCCGAACTCGCGTCCTTACCATCGCTTCAAATTTTTCAGCTTTTCGAGTTGTTGTATTCCACCACCCAATTATGCCTCAACTCGGACTTGTTCGCACACAACGAACCCTAACGTTTGTTTATTAAGCCAAGAGGCTATACGAGACTGAGTATATCATCACACCAATAAACTGTTACGCGTGTTACAAGAACTGTTACATAAACTAGTTACGCGTGTTACAAGAACTGTTACATAAACTAGGCTAAACTTTCTGTCCCACGCTTGAATTACACATTTACATACTTCTACGGTCATTGGGGGCTGGCAGGGATACACGCTTGTTAGTTCGGCTCGCTGTGGGCCGGTAGCAGCTCGGCGGCCTCGATGCCCATCCCAACTCTAAAACTATCAGGTTTCTAGGACTTGTGTTTGTTCTTTCGAGTTTCTGTCCCGAGAGTGCTCACTGGTATACAATAACTTAAGGGACTTCCAGACGGAAACAGTAAGTAAGGTAACCTTAGAGACCTCTAGTGCTGGCACTCCTTCTGCGAAGTCTTCCAACATCTTTCCGTCAGACCGAAGCCCGACTGGGTACCTCCCCGAAGGGCAACTGCAAGGAATGTCGCACTGGGAGCATTTACTATAGCTTTGCCCGGTTTCCGATTTTGGGTGTTATACCATGGCCGCAAGGTTTAAGAGTAAACAATTATTACTACTACTACACGATTTTGTAAGAGGGTGCGCGCCCTCGCTGCAACTGCGAACTGCCGCCATAGTTTCGGTTTGCCGCATTTCCTTACACTCAGGATGGAAACCGCAAATTGTCTCGAGGAGTACTCTGCCTCAAAAGCGCCGTTGCGACCCAGCAAGTCTGAACTCTGAACGTGTTCCACCCTACTTACCGTAGTCACTACGCATGACGTCGCGTATTCTGGCTTTTTACCGTCAAGGCTGGAACGATTTTTCTATTTTTCAGCAGAATATCATGCCACGGGTGAATCCGACCAATCACGTTACAGAGACGCGTCGCGACCACGCTTACTACGCTCCCGAGCATGGTAAGCAAACAGTTACTATTTCGAGAAGGTCGGAACGGTCAGCGGAGTAACTTTTCGTGAGGTTGGATCGGAAACAATAACTAATAGTTACTATTGCTAGAAGGATGGAACCCGCTTACATCTCTGCCTATAAATCAGATAAAACAGTCTGACAACAAATAACACAAGTCTGCGCATACCTGTGTTAACAGTTATGATAGTTTATAGCAGAGAATTGTCAGAACGTTTAACACAAGGATGCGGAACCATGTGTTATCTGTCATCCACGTTCTGACTGCAGGCTTATCAGAATCATAATTTCTATTTTCACTAACTCAACTGAAATGAGGGAACTCGTTAGTTTCTGTCTTGAATATTAACTTCAGCCCAAGCTCACGGGAAAGTCTCTTGATGTTGGACAGATTCACCAGCTGAAAACTTGGCAATATTTTGGCCCTTCTTGGCAAGGGTCGTCTTCAGGACGTAATTAATTTAAGCTTTGGATCCTCAACTACTCCCAACGCCCCCAAATCTGTCTTTTTAACTGTCAGAAGTTTCATGGCATTTATACAAAGGCCACAAAGCTGCATAATTCAGTAGATATGAGGTAACACACTATCTGTTAAGTTTGCAGGAAAATTGTGTTATGAGTCTCTACGTGTCGCGTCTCTGTCAATGTTGATTGAGGCACGGATTCAACTCTTGGGCGCAAAAACTTAATTCTTTACGTCCTTTCTGAATCGTCCACCAACAAGATCGAGTAAAGGCTCCATACCTGCTCATGCTTGATGTATCTGTATCTTCAATCTGTTCTGTTGCTGTGAGGTCTACCGCGGCGGGCGACTGTCTAATAGAACTTTCCAAAACGCTTCTGCTCCTGGGAGTTGAACGGACGGAAATTTCACTTCCGGAGGAAATCCGGGAGTCCGCGGAAGCTTCCCTGCTCCCATTCCGGCTGTCCGACCCAATGACGTCGTCACCGTCGATTTCATCCTAAAGGAGATGAGGGTTAGGAATAAAGTTATAGGTAGCATCTTACTGAGACAAAGGATCCATATATTACCGATTATAAATGAAATAATTATAAGAATATCAAAATTCCCTTTCAAATAGTTTTTGTGGCGAGTTGATCATGTGACCAGTTGGGGTCGAGGTTGAGGTATGGCAGGATGACAATCTGGCACATGTTCCTGTAGAGAGATGATACTGTGGCAAATTGACGGTGAGAAGAGTTGTTGACGTGGCGGCCATGTCTGTGTGGTGACTTATCAGTTCAGATTTTGTCGAAGAGGCGACTTGCCGATTCCCAGTTGTTGTGGGCAGCTGTCGTGGAAACATGATGTCCGAAAAACTTTCTACAAATGCGTAACTTTGTAATCCGGCAAGTGCAAATAGCCCATGTAGAGTAGGACTGCCCTATACCTGTTATTACGGAAAGCGAGAGCCCTTTACGCACAACCATAATTTAGCTAAGAAAATACTTTACTAGGAATGGACTTCATCAGTGTGATGTGTACTATGACGGGAAATAAATTGTAAAAGCAATGATATTTAAAGCTTTGTTGTGGACAGTAACATATTTTAATCAATATTGTGGGAGTAGAGTTCCGTAATACTAGATTTCATTCATTAAGTGCGCGACTGGAAAAAGCACAGATAGTTTTATTAATCTCTATATTTTCATTTAAATCCGACAAACTTCTATTAAAAAGTTCTATTTTTAGCATTTTTAAGGTATTTTATGCAATTTTCCAGCAAATTTCTTCTATTTTTCCCCAAAAACCGTCAGCGTTTTTGTAACATTGCTGTATTGTGGCATTAGCCTTTGCGTCAAGTGTGATATTGCGATCGTATTTGTGGTCCCACCGTCTCATTTTTGCTGGTTCGGGCACTTCCACGTGAGCTAAGACGATGAAACTTGACAAGCTTCTGAAGGACTCGACTGAACGCCCAGGGAAACCATGTTTTTGCGGATTAATCCGACGATTCTCGTGGGGGTGGAGGGAACACGGAAACTTGCGACCTGCGTGACCCGAGTCGAAAAAGCTTTATTTGTTGTGGGAGCAAAAAGATACGATGACCACGACGTTAAATTTTTGTCGGTACGTGCAAGTCGTATATTACGATCCATGAGTCGTTGAAATGAGGGGTCTCAACCCCCCCCCCCCCCTCCCCCTGGACTGAGTGATGCTGGCCACCCCTGAATGCACCAACCAAAAAAGATACACTCCGGAAATAATACCCCCCCCCTACACCCGCCCTCCATCATACAAAATAAACGGTCATGCCCCAATGAAGGAGAGTACTTACATCGGTCATATCTGTTTGTTTCCTTTTACGCCTTCCAATGCTTCCAGAGCTGGCTGTGTTTGTGGGGAGTAGGGGAGATCGTCGCAGGGGTTTGTATCTACAGGATTCGGCAAATCAGGCAGAGGCTAGGCTATCAACAACAAGCTAGCGAAACAAATGAAAACTCATAATCCGAACTCGCGTCCTTACCATCGCTTCAAATATTTCAGCTTTTCGAGTTGTTGTATTCCACCACCCAATTATGCCTCAACTCGGACTTGTTCGCACACAACGAACCCTAACGTTTGTTTATTAAGCCAAGAGGCTATACGAGACTGAGTATATCATCACACCAATAAACTGTTACGCGTGTTACAAGAACTGTTACATAAACTAGTTACGCGTGTTACAAGAACTGTTACATAAACTAGGCTAAACTTTCTGTCCCACGCTTGAATTACACATTTACATACTTCTACGGTCATTGGGGGCTGGCAGGGATACACGCTTGTTAGTTCGGCTCGCTGTGGGCCGGTAGCAGCTCGGCGGCCTCGATGCCCATCCCAACTCTAAAACTATCAGGTTTCTAGGACTTGTGTTTGTTCTTTCGAGTTTCTGTCCCGAGAGTGCTCACTGGTATACAATAACTTAAGGGACTTCCAGACGGAAACAGTAAGTAAGGTAACCTTAGAGACCTCTAGTGCTGGCACTCCTTCTGCGAAGTCTTCCAACATCTTTCCGTCAGACCGAAGCCCGACTGGGTACCTCCCCGAAGGGCAACTGCAAGGAATGTCGCACTGGGAGCATTTACTATAGCTTTGCCCGGTTTCCGATTTTGGGTGTTATACCATGGCCGCAAGGTTTAAGAGTAAACAATTATTACTACTACTACACGATTTTGTAAGAGGGTGCGCGCCCTCGCTGCAACTGCGAACTGCCGCCATAGTTTCGGTTTGCCGCATTTCCTTACACTCAGGATGGAAACCGCAAATTGTCTCGAGGATTACTCTGCCTCAAAAGCGCCGTTGCGACCCAGCAAGTCTGAACTCTGAACGTGTTCCACCCTACTTACCGTAGTCACTACGCATGACGTCGCGTATTCTGGCTTTTTACCGTCAAGGCTGGAACGATTTTTCTATTTTTCAGCAGAATATCATGCCACGGGTGAATCCGACCAATCACGTTACAGAGACGCGTCGCGACCACGCTTACTACGCTCCCGAGCATGGTAAGCAAACAGTTACTATTTCGAGAAGGTCGGAACGGTCAGCGGAGTAACTTTTCGTGAGGTTGGATCGGAAACAATAACTAATAGTTACTATTGCTAGAAGGATGGAACCCGCTTACATCTCTGCCTATAAATCAGATAAAACAGTCTGACAACAAATAACACAAGTCTGCGCATACCTGTGTTAACAGTTATGATAGTTTATAGCAGAGAATTGTCAGAACGTTTAACACAAGGATGCGGAACCATGTGTTATCTGTCATCCACGTTCTGACTGCAGGCTTATCAGAATCATAATTTCTATTTTCACTAACTCAACTGAAATGAGGGAACTCGTTAGTTTCTGTCTTGAATATTAACTTCAGCCCAAGCTCACGGGAAAGTCTCTTGATGTTGGACAGATTCACCAGCTGAAAACTTGGCAATATTTTGGCCCTTCTTGGCAAGGGTCGTCTTCAGGACGTAATTAATTTAAGCTTTGGATCCTCAACTACTCCCAACGCCCCCAAATCTGTCTTTTTAACTGTCAGAAGTTTCATGGCATTTATACAAAGGCCACAAAGCTGCATAATTCAGTAGATATGAGGTAACACACTATCTGTTAAGTTTGCAGGAAAATTGTGTTATGAGTCTCTACGTGTCGCGTCTCTGTCAATGTTGATTGGGGCACGGATTCAACTCTTGGGCGCAAAAACTTAATTCTTTACGTCCTTTCTGAATCGTCCACCAACAAGATCGAGTAAAGGCTCCATACCTGCTCATGCTTGATGTATCTGTATCTTCAATCTGTTCTGTTGCTGTGAGGTCTACCGCGGCGGGCGACTGTCTAATAGAACTTTCCAAAACGCTTCTGCTCCTGGGAGTTGAACGGACGGAAATTTCACTTCCGGAGGAAATCCGGGAGTCCGCGGAAGCTTCCCTGCTCCCATTCCGGCTGTCCGACCCAATGACGTCGTCACCGTCGATTTCATCCTAAAGGAGATGAGGGTTAGGAATAAAGTTATAGGTAGCATCTTACTGAGACAAAGGATCCATATATTACCGATTATAAATGAAATAATTATAAGAATATCAAAATTCCCTTTCAAATAGTTTTTGTGGCGAGTTGATCATGTGACCAGTTGGGGTCGAGGTTGAGGTATGGCAGGATGACAATCTGGCACATGTTCCTGTAGAGAGATGATACTGTGGCAAATTGACGGTGAGAAGAGTTGTTGACGTGGCGGCCATGTCTGTGTGGTGACTTATCAGTTCAGATTTTGTCGAAGAGGCGACTTGCCGATTCCCAGTTGTTGTGGGCAGCTGTCATGGAAACATGATGTCCGAAAAACTTTCTACAAATGCGTAACTTTGTAATCCGGCAAGTGCAAATAGCCCATGTAGAGTAGGACTGCCCTATACCTGTTATTACGGAAAGCGAGAGCCCTTTACGCACAACCATAATTTAGCTAAGAAAATACTTTACTAGGAATGGACTTCATCAGTGTGATGTGTACTATGACGGGAAATAAATTGTAAAAGCAATGATATTTAAAGCTTTGTTGTGGACAGTAACATATTTTAATCAATATTGTGGGAGTAGAGTTCCGTAATACTAGATTTCATTCATTAAGTGCGCGACTGGAAAAAGCACAGATAGTTTTATTAATCTCTATATTTTCATTTAAATCCGACAAACTTCTATTAAAAAGTTCTATTTTTAGCATTTTTAAGGTATTTTATGCAATTTTCCAGCAAATTTCTTCTATTTTTCCCCAAAAACCGTCAGCGTTTTTGTAACATTGCTGTATTGTGGCATTAGCCTTTGCGTCAAGTGTGATATTGCGATCGTATTTGTGGTCCCACCGTCTCATTTTTGCTGGTTCGGGCACTTCCACGTGAGCTAAGACGATGAAACTTGACAAGCTTCTGAAGGACTCGACTGAACGCCCAGGGAAACCATGTTTTTGCGGATTAATCCGACGATTCTCGTGGGGGTGGAGGGAACACGGAAACTTGCGACCTGCGTGACCCGAGTCGAAAAAGCTTTATTTGTTGTGGGAGCAAAAAGATACGATGACCACGACGTTAAATTTTTGTCGGTACGTGCAAGTCGTATATTACGATCCATGAGTCGTTGAAATGAGGGGTCTCAACCCCCCCCCCCTCCCCCTGGACTGAGTGATGCTGGCCACCCCTGAATGCACCAACCAAAAAAGATACACTCCGGAAATAATACCCCCCCCCTACACCCGCCCTCCATCATACAAAATAAACGGTCATGCCCCAATGAAGGAGAGTACTTACATCGGTTATATCTGTTTGTTTCCTTTTACGCCTTCCAATGCTTCCAGAGCTGGCTGTGTTTGTGGGGAGTAGGGGAGATCGTCGCAGGGGTCTGTATCTACAGGATTCGGCAAATCAGGCAGAGGCTAGGCTATCAACAACAAGCTAGCGAAACAAATGAAAACTCATAATCCGAACTCGCGTCCTTACCATCGCTTCAAATATTTCAGCTTTTCGAGTTGTTGTATTCCACCACCCAATTATGCCTCAACTCGGACTTGTTCGCACACAACGAACCCTAACGTTTGTTTATTAAGCCAAGAGGCTATACGAGACTGAGTATATCATCACACCAATAAACTGTTACGCGTGTTACAAGAACTGTTACATAAACTAGTTACGCGTGTTACAAGAACTGTTACATAAACTAGGCTAAACTTTCTGTCCCACGCTTGAATTACACATTTACATACTTCTACGATCATTGGGGGCTGGCAGGGATACACGCTTGTTAGTTCGGCTCGCTGTGGGCCGGTAGCAGCTCGGCGGCCTCGATGCCCATCCCAACTCTAAAACTATCAGGTTTCTAGGACTTGTGTTTGTTCTTTCGAGTTTCTGTCCCGAGAGTGCTCACTGGTATACAATAACTTAAGGGACTTCCAGACGGAAACAGTAAGTAAGGTAACCTTAGAGACCTCTAGTGCTGGCACTCCTTCTGCGAAGTCTTCCAACATCTTTCCGTCAGACCGAAGCCCGACTGGGTACCTCCCCGAAGGGCAACTGCAAGGAATGTCGCACTGGGAGCATTTACTATAGCTTTGCCCGGTTTCCGATTTTGGGTGTTATACCATGGCCGCAAGGTTTAAGAGTAAACAATTATTACTACTACTACACGATTTTGTAAGAGGGTGCGCGCCCTCGGTGCAACTGCGAACTGCCGCCATAGTTTCGGTTTGCCGCATTTCCTTACACTCAGGATGGAAACCGCAAATTGTCTCGAGGATTACTCTGCCTCAAAAGCGCCGTTGCGACCCAGCAAGTCTGAACTCTGAACGTGTTCCACCCTACTTACCGTAGTCACTACGCATGACGTCGCGTATTCTGGCTTTTTACCGTCAAGGCTGGAACGATTTTTCTATTTTTCAGCAGAATATCATGCCACGGGTGAATCCGACCAATCACGTTACAGAGACGCGTCGCGACCACGCTTACTACGCTCCCGAGCATGGTAAGCAAACAGTTACTATTTCGAGAAGGTCGGAACGGTCAGCGGAGTAACTTTTCGTGAGGTTGGATCGGAAACAATAACTAATAGTTACTATTGCTAGAAGGATGGAACCCGCTTACATCTCTGCCTATAAATCAGATAAAACAGTCTGACAACAAATAACACAAGTCTGCGCATACCTGTGTTAACAGTTATGATAGTTTATAGCAGAGAATTGTCAGAACGTTTAACACAAGGATGCGGAACCATGTGTTATCTGTCATCCACGTTCTGACTGCAGGCTTATCAGAATCATAATTTCTATTTTCACTAACTCAACTGAAATGAGGGAACTCGTTAGTTTCTGTCTTGAATATTAACTTCAGCCCAAGCTCACGGGAAAGTCTCTTGATGTTGGACAGATTCACCAGCTGAAAACTTGGCAATATTTTGGCCCTTCTTGGCAAGGGTCGTCTTCAGGACGTAATTAATTTAAGCTTTGGATCCTCAACTACTCCCAACGCCCCCAAATCTGTCTTTTTAACTGTCAGAAGTTTCATGGCATTTATACAAAGGCCACAAAGCTGCATAATTCAGTAGATATGAGGTAACACACTATCTGTTAAGTTTGCAGGAAAATTGTGTTATGAGTCTCTACGTGTCGCGTCTCTGTCAATGTTGATTGGGGCACGGATTCAACTCTTGGGCGCAAAAACTTAATTCTTTACGTCCTTTCTGAATCGTCCACCAACAAGATCGAGTAAAGGCTCCATACCTGCTCATGCTTGATGTATCTGTATCTTCAATCTGTTCTGTTGCTGTGAGGTCTACCGCGGCGGGCGACTGTCTAATAGAACTTTCCAAAACGCTTCTGCTCCTGGGAGTTGAACGGACGGAAATTTCACTTCCGGAGGAAATCCGGGAGTCCGCGGAAGCTTCCCTGCTCCCATTCCGGCTGTCCGACCCAATGACGTCGTCACCGTCGATTTCATCCTAAAGGAGATGAGGGTTAGGAATAAAGTTATAGGTAGCATCTTACTGAGACAAAGGATCCATATATTACCGATTATAAATGAAATAATTATAAGAATATCAAAATTCCCTTTCAAATAGTTTTTGTGGCGAGTTGATCATGTGACCAGTTGGGGTCGAGGTTGAGGTATGGCAGGATGACAATCTGGCACATGTTCCTGTAGAGAGATGATACTGTGGCAAATTGACGGTGAGAAGAGTTGTTGACGTGGCGGCCATGTCTGTGTGGTGACTTATCAGTTCAGATTTTGTCGAAGAGGCGACTTGCCGATTCCCAGTTGTTGTGGGCAGCTGTCATGGAAACATGATGTCCGAAAAACTTTCTACAAATGCGTAACTTTGTAATCCGGCAAGTGCAAATAGCCCATGTAGAGTAGGACTGCCCTATACCTGTTATTACGGAAAGCGAGAGCCCTTTACGCACAACCATAATTTAGCTAAGAAAATACTTTACTAGGAATGGACTTCATCAGTGTGATGTGTACTATGACGGGAAATAAATTGTAAAAGCAATGATATTTAAAGCTTTGTTGTGGACAGTAACATATTTTAATCAATATTGTGGGAGTAGAGTTCCGTAATACTAGATTTCATTCATTAAGTGCGCGACTGGAAAAAGCACAGATAGTTTTATTAATCTCTATATTTTCATTTAAATCCGACAAACTTCTATTAAAAAGTTCTATTTTTAGCATTTTTAAGGTATTTTATGCAATTTTCCAGCAAATTTCTTCTATTTTTCCCCAAAAACCGTCAGCGTTTTTGTAACATTGCTGTATTGTGGCATTAGCCTTTGCGTCAAGTGTGATATTGCGATCGTATTTGTGGTCCCACCGTCTCATTTTTGCTGGTTCGGGCACTTCCACGTGAGCTAAGACGATGAAACTTGACAAGCTTCTGAAGGACTCGACTGAACGCCCAGGGAAACCATGTTTTTGCGGATTAATCCGACGATTCTCGTGGTAGTACTCGGACTCGAGGGAAGTTCGAAACAGGTTAATACAAGTTCATTCAGAAGATATTTTGCATTCAGCCATCCTAGGGTAACAGTCAGACCAAGGTAGAGCCATTTTTAGTCTTGAATATAAAATAGTCTTTGATTTTTCTTTGCTTTCCCTCAAGAATCGCTTGCGTTATGTTGGATCAATTGAAATATTTCAATGCATCCGACACATCGCAAAGTTGTGCGTTGCTTGTCGCACGATTTGTGTCCTATGTCGCGCGAAATCGCAGCAGTGTGAACCATGGGTTATACAAAGAAAAGGGCCTATAAGATGCGACATTTAAATTTTCCGAGTAGATAAAGGGCCGGGAAATCGAGGAACATGCACAGGTACCAACTGAAGGGCCTATAAGATGCGACATTTAAATTTTCCGAGTAGATAAAGGGCCGGGAAATCGTGGAACATGCACAGGTACCAACTGAATAGTACAAAGGTCATGGGTAATAGAGATTTTATTTTGAGGTCCATAGATCGGATCCGGAATTGGTGGGGGGGGGATGTCACCGAAATTTTCCGGATGTTCTCCGATTCAACGGAATTTTTTTTTTTACATTACGATCAGAGCGTACCTGCCAAGATTTGCCATCCCGGCGCAACGGGATGTAACCGTAAAATTAAAGTAACCTTATCTCTTGTCTTACTTCGTTCTCCTGTTCTTTGTCGGAATTGTCCGAAGTGTCTTCTCGAATCTGGAAAAAAAATATCATTTCTGGGTTACGACTGATGATAGGTTTCCAAAAATAATATAAACTAGACCTACGTTGCCTGGGCAACGTGAAGTGTTGCGGTAACCATTTGTCCGGCTTCGCAGACTAAAGTGTTGCAAGTTTCTTCCCTGTCAGTTAAATGCAAAAGTTGGCAACTTATCGAAGCTTTTAAAACGGCATGTACCAAGGAGATCACAATCAGTATTCGCATGGTCAACTCGTACTTTGCAGTCAGTCGAACTTCATCCTTTTCAATCATAGACATCGTGGCGGATGAAAACTAAAACTGTAAGTATCATGTTGACGCGAAACGGACAATTCTGTTCTTGAATCTTAGCTGCCATTTCGCTTGTCTGTCCCCAGGGATTCACAGACGACAGAGAAAAACAAAATTTAATATTTAACTACCGAATACCTTCTAAATCTGTATATACAAATTAATAGGCGCCCTGCTACCCCCATCGAGTTTTGGCTAGCGACGCCCTGCTTAAAGTTTGCTTAAAGTAAGAATCGGTTGCTAGAACATTTTTATTTTCGTGACGGGATCACTATCATGTTGTCCCGTAAAGGACAATTCTTTCAACTTAGCTGCCATTGACGATAACTGCCCCGCAAAGTTCACAGACAACAGACGAAAGTATAACTTAACACTTCAACTAAACAAAACTTACATTTGTGTTTCTCTTCTTGTCGTAGCCGGATGCTGCCATCAGTCCCTGAAAACCAAAAATTGCAAGTGTTAGAATGTAGAAGGAAAACTGACAAGGAATTTAACCTTTAAGCCCTAGAGAAAATAATGCACGTCTGGTTCTTCAATTATTTACTCGAATATAAAATACCGGAACACTAACTGTATTTAAAAAAAAATTCAAACAAGAGCTGTGGCAATGGGCCTTGCAGTAGCAGGCAAGGGTAACAGCTCAGATCTGCAAAGTGCTGAGGCACAGACGGTTATGGCCCTTTCGGATTCATGAAAATATATGGTTTAGTTACAGGTTACAATGCGCAGTTTACGGGAATTATACTGAACTTGGGAGCAAAAGACCTAATATATGGCACTTGCAAGGCTAGCTCAGAAGATGATATATAGAATATACCTTTTCGTGTGTTTGTTGGAAATCGTTTTGTAAAAGAGATTTATTTTTGAACTTGGCTGTAACGAGAGGCACTTTCAAGGCGCTGGAAATTAGTCTGTAAGCAAAAACCTTGAGGCAAAAACTATAACAGGCCCTTTGATTTGGGTCGAAAATAATTGATTTAAAGTATGTTTTCACTTCTCGGTAAAGATGCGCACTTTAAGGGTGCTAGAAACATTTTTTAAGCAAAACTCTTGACCTTCAGTTAATCTTTCCATTTTTTCCGACACAAATCTCATGCATGAATAAATGGCATTAACCTTGAATTTAATATCAAAATAAAACAGGTCAGAGGCTTCATGCGAAATCAATGCATCCAGATGGAAAATAAACAACCACACGCTAGATGGCGACCGATACGCAAGAAAACCTGAAACAATAATAGGGTGGTGGTGTGGCTGACAAAGGGAACAACTGGCGAAACGCACACAAGGTCTATGTGGCAAATTGAAAACCGTGCAATAGTGAAAAGGCCGAGTTAAAGAAGACTAAAGTTTTCGATGGGATCCCAAAATTTTAAGAGATGCTCCAGACAATTCGGTTTTGTGGATATTGGGTCTTCAACAGACTTCTTAAGAGTTTTTACTTTTAAAATTCAGAAAAAATTAAGGCCAAGGATAATAATCGGAGAAGACCAAGTTCGTCTTTTACAATGCAAAACGGACACGCCAGCTGAATTCCACCAAGTTCACATATATTCAGATACCCGATAAAAAAATGTGTCTCAAAATAGTACTATGAAGTAGTACGAAAAAGTTGCATGCAGTACTAACGATGCTACTACATGCTTCTACTTCAAGGCTACCGTGTTACTGCATACTACTATATGCTACTATTAGCAAGACTGGATGCCACTATGGCAAGACAGGATGCTACTGGATACTACTACATAAGATTGGACCAGTCTGAGGCACATTAAATGATAGTATTCTTTGCTATTACATAGTATTACATGCAACGTTTTCGTACTACTACCATACTACTACGCAGGCTACAAATTTTTCATCGGGTCAGCACATGGTTTACCCTATAGCCTACGTCGTATCTCCTTCCTTCCTTAATTACTTCTGCCCAACTTGCGGTTTCGGCCGGATTCCGGACAAACTACTTTTTTGGCAAAAAACTAAAGCTCAAAGACGAATTCAGCATGTCTCCTTGCCCCTATATTGAATCTCTAATCAACTTCAGATTAAATATTCTTTGAGCAAAAGATTAAACTTTTACTTCTAACAAATTTTCCGGTTTCAGCCGGATTCCGAGCGATCTATATGCCCGGTGAGAAAATTTGTGTCCCGCAAATCGAACATCTTATCAAATTTAAATAAGACTAATTGTCCGGCAAGAAAATAATTTTAATTTTCATATTCGGACTCAGCACGTCTCCTTGCCCTAAACTGAACCTCTAATCAACTTCAGATTAAACTTTTACTTTTCACAATTTTTCCGGTTTTCGCCGGAATACGGGTGAACTGTTTGTCCGGCGAGAAACTAGATTTCTTATTCGGATTCAGCATGTCTTTCGTTAGCATTTAAAAAGTATTTTTTTTCTTCCCTTAATTTCAAACCCTTCCCCGACCCCTAAATATAGAGGTACATCTTCGAACTTGTCACACATCTTCGAACCTGTCGAACTTTGACTGGAGTCCTCACGCCAAGTTTGATCAAAATATCTCACCCCCTTCGAGAGTTATCGCGCTAACAGACAGACAACTTTTGCGATTTCATAGGTATCCCTTCACTTACATTTTTGGATCCCAAAAAGGCAAGAAAGGTCGATCGTATTCCGAATAACGATGGCTTTCATGAAGAAAAAATCTTATGTCGGGGAACTAAACAAAATAATCATCACGGAGTTGGTTTGCATTGCACGGGCTTAAAGGCACTGAATCATTTGAAAACGTGTCTTTGACTAAGAGAATGATATTTTCAGTTATAAAATCTTTATTTGATTTAAAAAAAATTGATCTACCTTGCGTTAGACATTTGAACTGCTAAAAGGTTCGACGTCAATTTTCGCTAGACTCATCAATTGCTTGTCTCAACATCAACCTGATCAGAGCATCTTCTGAATGAGGAGATGAGAGAAGCTGGCTTTTCTCATATACGATAGATATTAGGGCACCTAATTCTGTACAGAGACAAAACTAGTATGGCTAGGTTGTAATAACCCAAAGCCACCCTTTCACTGGCTTTTTGTTGAATACTTGTGTCCCTTTTCGCCGTTAGCTGAGTTCAGTTTTATGTTACTATATATCTTCTGTTACTATATATCTCTGTTTTCTGTTACTATATATCCCGGACGAAATTTAAGGAAGCTGAAAGTCTCAGGAGGAATCAAAGCTTTTAAGGAAATCCTACTATACCCAAAAATTAAATGCTATAAATTCTTGTTACATGTAACTGGCTAATTCCATTAATTCTCCGCTTCGTCGGCTTTAGCAGGGCCAACATCACAAAAACGTCTTCGACTGCGGGTCTCCAACATCCTAATCTATTCACTCGTCTGCATGTCATTACAGTTCTTAAGATTACTATTCGGATTTCCCATACTAACTAAAAGGATACCGTAAAATTTCTTAATAAACAAATATACAAATGACACTGAGTTCTGCTTCAATAGATAGGTTGACCTGGTTGACCGACAACTGTGGTAGTACTCTCGATAATCTTATAGTTGTCCCAACAAACGCTGATCCGAGGGGTTGCGCGCTGATGCCTCATGGTGTACAAGTTCCCTGCCTCATGCCTGCCTCACGTGCCTCATGCCTGCCTCACGTGCCTCATGTCTGCCTCACGTGCCTCATGCCTGCCTCACGTGCCTCATGCCTGCCTCACGTGCCTCATGCCTGCCTCACGTGCCTCATCGCCCGTTCTGGTGACACGTTTAGGGATTTTTGAAAAAATTTCGCTCAGCTACGAGATCTGTGATGAATAACAAAAAGAGAGTGAGCTTCTTATCCCTTCAGGAAATTTGAACTGGGTTGTCCATGCGGATTATTTGAAAGGTAAAATAAATATTTCTTGTTAGTTGATGAATGCCTTTAATAAACCCTGGTAAATTATCTCTGACAGACTTAGGTATACTCAGGACTATTCAAAAGACTACTCAACGACTATTCTTAAGGTAGTCTGTTCGTGTCCCTGATATGCCTACCAAATTCCATCGTCCTAGTACCGAACTCGCGGGATCACCTAATCCCCCCCCCAAACTCCCGCCACAGGGCCCGAATCCGGTCCGGTTCTCTCAACGATGTATCTAGGACTTGTGCTTGTTCTTCCGACCAAGTTTCGTCCCGATCCCTCCACTCTAAGCGTTTCCCAAGATTTCCGGTTCCCCCCTCCAGCTCCCCCTAAAGTCACCGGATCCGGTCCGGATTTTAAGTGGGTCGTCTGAGGCACGAGATCTCTCCAAACATCATTGTGTTGCGAGAGTAACACTTTGGTTTTGTCCTGTTTTTTTTTTTTTTTCCTATGCCGCTGATTTCATTTTATTCCTGGTAATTGGTAAGGGTCTAACCTGTGCGGTTTTTACGGAAAGTGTGGACCTTAGGCCGGATTGATGAATATGACATTACATTTGGGAAAGCTCCGTAGAACTCTTGCCTGGGGCCAAAAAGGATGGTTTTTACTTGTCCTCGAGCCAGAGCCTACGGTGTGCGAAGTGAAGAGGAGTTATATAGCCTATGCCAGAGAGGACTATCTGAAGTTGTGCAGCCAACCTTTCGTTTCATCAAACCATGTTTCTGCTTTCGAGTGGAAAGCTCCGCTCTAGCACGCAAGCAGGCAGGCACCAATTTCAAATTGAAGATGGATTAAAATCTAGTGTTAAATATTGTGTTAGATCTGGTTAAAAATCTAAAAAAGATCTGGTAAATATAGTGTTAAAATCTGGTTTAAATATAAGTGCTAGATATATGCGGCAGTTACCCGGCCCCATAGCCAACATACCTTCTTTGAGTGATAAATAGAAAAATCTACAGCAAACCAAAAAGGGGCTTTTTACCACGGTCCGAAAGTGCTGCCATCTATTGTTTCTATCCGTTTGTGTTCGCGATTTCAGCTGAGTTTATCATTCGTTTTTTTGCACTTGGGTGTGCGGTAGAGAAATGGTATCAGATGTACATCTTAAACCTTAGAACTTCTCTCATTGCTAAAGAAATTGGAGCTTATCCTTTGCTCCTTTCTAAGTGGTGACGTTAGAAAGTTGGTCTACGGCAAAAAAGTCAACTTTTGAACTAAGACAGGTAGAATTTTTTTTATCTACGGCAATCGACAGCCGTTGATGAGCTGATCAGAGTATATGACATCCGTTTTTTGGTACAAAGATTCCTTCGTGAGATACACCAGTTTGAAAGTTTCAAGGGGTTGACAACTTCAGTAGGAATGTACACACGAAACCAACAATAGGCGATACCAGCTGTGAGACCTGTAGGGGACTTATACGCGACAGTCGATATATGTTAGCTCATAATCATCTTCGGCAATGAGGGGTTTGCAGCTTTTGCCAGTTGGTGTATCTGTGACTTGTTTCCGGTGTATTCGATGGTAAGAACAATTTGGTTCCCAATTGTAAAACATGCAAGCGCTTTGGAAGTAATAATCGGCTGTTATGCTACAAAGATCTTCAGCGATGAGGGGTTTGCAACTTTTGCTACCTGGTGTACCCATTATTTTTATCCGGTGAACTTGATGTCTATCATGGTAGACGGACTTGTAAGTAGGAATCGGTTCACGAGGGGCTGGAATTTTGTGCAAATTGTTGCATATTGTATTCGATTTAATAAATCTGACTGTAAGAAAGTTTGTATCGATGGTCTATCGCTGTAACCTAGGATTAACTGTTTCCGCAACGGGTACAAACGATAATGTAAAACAATGAGGTAGTTTCGTAATAATTAATAGTGTCATCTATGGTATTTTAATCCTGAAAAGTTACGAATAGCTTTATAATACCAACTAGATTATATGAGATATTGTTCCAAGTTTTCATCCGTCACTATGTCTACGATTGAAAAGGATAAAGTTCAACTGACTGGAAGTCAATTTAGTCCCTTTTTCCGATATTCTTTTGTTGTTGTTAGGGCAATCGATAGCCCTTGATGAGCTGATCTAAGTATATGTCACCCATTTTTTTTAAACAAAAATCCTTCATGAGATAAACCAGTTTGAAAGTTTCAAGGGGTTGACAACTTCAGGAGTAAGGTACACACTGAAACCAAAAACAGGCGATACCAGTTGTGAGACATGTAAGGGACTAGTAAGCAACAGTCGACTGCTAGCTCATAATCATCTTCGGCAATGAGGAGTTTGCAGCTTTTGCTAGTTGGTGTCCCTGTTATTTGTTTCCGGTGTATTCGATGGTAAGAACACTTTAGTTCCCAATTGTAAAACATGCATGGGGCTTGGAAGTAATAATCGGCTGTTATGCTACCTGTTATTTGTTTCCGGTGTATTCGATGGTAAGAACACTTTTGTTCCCAATTGTAAGACATGCATGGGACTTGTAAGTAATAATCGGCTGTTATGCTACAATCATCTTCAGCGATGAGGGGTTTGCAACTTTTGCTAGCTGGTGTTCCCATTATTTGTTTCCGGTGAACTTGATTTCTATCACGGGAGAGGGACTTGTAAGTAGGAATCGGTTGACGAGGGGCTAGAAATTTTTACAAATCTGACGGTAAGAAAGTTTGTATCGATGGTCTATCGCTGTAACCTAGGATTAACTGTTTCCGCAACGAGTACAAACGATAATGTAAAACAATGAGGTAGTTTCGTAATAATTAATAGTGTCATCTATGGTATTTTAATCCCTGAAAAGTTAAGGATAGCTTTATAATACCAACTAGATTATATAAGATATTGTTCCAAGTTTTCATCCGTCACGATGTCTACGGATTGAAAAGGATAATGTTCAACTGACCGCAAATTCAATTTAGTCCCTTCTTCCGATATTGTTTTATTGTTGTTATTACAACGCTAAAGAATATCTTTTAATGGATCATGTGATTCTTCTTTTTAGAACAAACCGTTTTAAAAGCTTCGATAAGTTGACAACTCCAGCATTTAACCGAAAGCGAAGAAACAAAACCAAAGTGTTGCTCTCGCAACACATCACGTTGCCCAGGCAACGAAGGTCTAGTTTTTCATTGCTATCCGTTCACCCGTTCAAAAGTTATAAATACCTCAAGATTCCGGATTCCCCTCCCTCCACTCCCCCAACGATGCTCGGATCGGGGAAATGATGCAACAATCATTTGGGGGCCCTGATATGCCTGCCAAGTTTGATCATCCTAGCGTATATGGAAGTGCCCGAACTAGCAAAATTCGGACCGACCGACGGACGGACAGAAATTGCGATCGCTATATGGCACTTGGCCGAAAGGCAAGTGCCATAATAACATGTCAGAAATGGCTAAGAAGGCAACCAAAGTTTCGGCGTTCGGCTGAATACAGGGTCGCACATGGATGCATGTTTTCAATGATTATTCCCCCCCCCCCTTCTCCGGATTTAGAAAAATATTTTAAGATCTGGGCAGTGAATAAACTTCAAAGAAATGACGTAGGAATGCAAAGAAATTCCTGCAAATTCCAAGGTAAAATCTCGAACAATTCTGGTATAATCTTGGAGCTGCCTCTCCCCACCCCCTCCCCCTACAAGGCAGGGCTCGTGATGCCCCTGGGTCTACTCTAAAACTAGTCAGGGTTTCACACTCAATGACTATGGTGTCAAAGCGAACCGTCAAATGTAGGCCAAAATCAAATGGTCAAATGAGAATCTTCTGCAGATGGCGCGCGGGAATTTTTCCATCCCATCCGTTACATTGCAAGATAGGCGAGTTAGACCTCTTATATTACTATCATGATACTCTGTGGCCTGAACAGTACTGTCGGTACTGGGTACTTTCAGAGATTCGCCACAAACGAATTGCTTAATCAATATGTAATATCAAACAAAAATGTTGCGACATTTTGACACTGACATTGCTAAGATTTTTTGGTCCGATGACTTCAATTCTACGCAAGCTGTATTTTCATCGTGTCTGCCTCACGTGCCTCATGTCTGCCTCACGTGCCTCATGCCTGGCTCACGTGCCTCATGCCTGCCTCACGTGCCTCATGCCTGCCTCACGTGCCTCATGTCTGCCTCACGTGCCTCATGTCTGCCTCACGTGCCTCATGCCTGCCTCACGTGCCTCATCTGCCTCTGCCTCATGGTGTACACGAAAGCGGCCAGTGCGCAACCCCTCGCGCTGATCATTGGTTGACAGAGGATTCGAGTCGTCCTTCGGGCGATGTTTCTCGTTCTTTCCGAGGTGCCGGAGATCGGATTGCCTTATGGTTCACGCAAATGTGAATGCTGTTCAACCGGGTTGACCGAAAACTTTGGTAGTTTTTGGGATCCCAAAACGTAAGTGGAGGGACACCTATGACATCGGAAAAGTTGTCCGCCTGTCCGTCCGTCTGCATGATAACTCTCGAAGGGAATGAGATATTTTGATCAAACTTGGCATGAGGACTCTTTAGGTCAAAGTACAAGTCAAGTTCGAAGATGGGCTATGTAGCTCTATATTTAGGGTTGGGCGATGGGTTTGAAATTAAGGGGAACAAAAAATATGTTTTAAAAGCTAATGAAATAGTCGAATTAGGGGTAAGGAGACATGCTGAATGCGAACATGAGATTTATTTTCTCGCCGGACGAATAGTTCACAAGGAATCCGGTGAAAACCGGAATATTTGGGAAAAGTAAAAGTTTAATATGAAGTTGATTGGAGGTTCGATATAGGGGCAAGGAAACGTGCTGAGTCCGAACATGAAAATTATTTTCTCGCCGGACAATTAGTTCGGCCGGAATCCGGCCAAAACCAGAGAAATTCTTTAAAGTAAAAGTTTTATTTAAGTTTGATAAGATGTTCGATTTGCGGGTAGGCTAAGTAGACATGCTGAATTTGCATATGACAATCATTTTCTCACCGGACGTATAGATCGCTCGGAATCCGGCTGAAACCGAAAATTTGTTAAAAGCAAGAGTTTAATCTGAAGTTGATTAAAGGTTGGATTTAGTGGTGAATCCATTTTTCGCCAGACAAGTAGTTCCGGAATTCCGCCGAAACCGGAAAATTGGTAGAAGTAAGGCAGGAAGTTTCGATCTGCTTCGTCAAAATAGATATGACTTAAAGGGGTAAATATACATGCTGAATCCATATCTGAACTTGGAATTCTCATATGATTAGCTATTTGGCCTTATGTTTCTAAATTTTAATAGTAAAAGTGCTGAAGGAGTCTGGCGAAGACTGGATCTGGCGAAGACAAGACCCAGTTGTCTGGATTAAATTTGAACTTTTGGGATCCCATCGAAACCTTTGGTCTTGTTTCCAATTGAGCTCTACCGCAGGCACGGGTTGACGCCAAAAAGTCCTTTGATATACGCAACAACTTACTTGACTGTTGGAACTTACCTTTATCTCCTCGGACAGACGTTGGAACATGTGGCCTTTTTGCAGGTTCCTGCGAACCCTGGTCGTCAGGTGCGGGAAGTAGAGGCGGGTCATACCACGTTTGGGGAGCTTGCCCGCGTCTACTTCCTCGCAAATGATGATTCTGGTTTTCTCGTCCAGGGTGTATCGGCAGCCATTCCGCTTGGGCTTGATCTGTTCCTTATGAATATCGTTCAGGTGAGCTTGAAGCTCACCCTGGTTCTGAAATACAATTTTAACTAAATTTGAGAATTTCCCAAAAAAATATTAGATAGGCGGTAGTCGGTGGAGGGGCACTTTCGGACGCAGGCGCCTTCGGTCACGGTCGCCTTCAGTTGCGGTTAACATAGTAAGAATCGTTAGCATAGGTCACAGTCACGCCTCCGGAAGCGGTCAAGTGTTATCTATATTACTAATAGTATCAACTAAAAAGATCTCTACCTAGGGGACAGTCTTTAAAAGGCGACAGTATTTCTGTGTTGATGAGACTTTATAGGTTTTTTTTGTGTCCGGGGAGAGAGGGCTTAGCCAATAGTTTAAAACGAAAAGAAATGTAACTAATTTGATAGTAACTTTCGTCACTCTAGGTTAGTCTAGAATGTGGAGAGACGCTTGATGGGAAGCTATCGGATTAGTGACTGACACTCATGTTTGATCCGCATGAATTTGACCGAAAGATCTCAGAGGACTTCAGCGGGGGCCGTTCGAGCTGGGGCTAGTTATTGGTCCGTAAGGGTGTTCATAAACCGTTACGTGTGTTTAGAATTCTTGTAGAGGAATTTTAACTATAAAAAGATGGTTCGACGTCCCGGACTACCAGTTACGACCTCGGGCAGGAGCAGGAGTCAAATTTACTGCATAACAGGTATGACGACTGGGGGTAGTTTCTGAATGTCTTTGTTCTAGTTCAGTGCTTAGAGAAGCTAACACATTGAATCTATTTGTAGAGAAGGAAACACTGGGAGTGTGTTCCACACTTCTAACAATAGTAACTATTAGTCACCATTTCGTTCCAACATCGTAAAATGTTACTACGCTGAATGTTCCAGCGTCCATGGTTTTTTATTGCGTTTTTTTTTGTGTTTCTGCGTGTGATTAATTAGTTTTACGTAACTGTATGAATTAACACAATTAGCTTCGTCAGTTGGGAAAGAGCAGCGGTCAAGGTACTGACTAGTTTCGTGTTTTGCTGTGACGAACTGCTTGAATATGAACATATTTACATTCGTGTCCGTTGTTACGGAACTATTCTTACGCGTGGGGTCACACTAACAGGAATGTTGGGGGATGTTTTTCCGTGGATGGCTCTTTTTGTGTGCATGCCGTCGATCTTTTTGTCAATTTTGCGTGAACGGATGAAAGAAAGAACGGGCCATCCAGCTCGACGGACGCCTCCTATTCATCACCGTTCCGAGGGCAGCGTTTAGCTGGATCCAGCTGAATTGGAAAAATGGACGGAACACATCTTCCTCAGCCGTTCAAGGACCGGTCCATTTTCTCATTTTCGCGTGGACTTCAGATCTACAGCCATCCACGCTAAAACGTACCCTTGCTAAATTGTCCGTTTTTAGTTGTTTTTTTTCTTGTCAGCCCATCTTTTGGAGTTCATAACTCGTGTTCACAATCACACGGAAACCCCATTCACGTAACGGGAACGTAGCGAGAAACACCTGTCGTTCGCTCTCGTTCGGTCTAGCCTAGCGCGCCCGTTGACAAAAATGCGCTTAATTTCGGAACGCTAGGTGCCGTTTTTCGGACTACCTTGAATGTCATATGAAGAATCAGAGGAAAACAAAGCCCAGAAGATTCAAACTTGGGATGAATTATGGTTAATCTAGAAGTAAATTCAACGTTTCTAATAAGTATAAAGCCCAAAAAGTTGTCTGTTATGGTTTAATTGTTTTCTTCGGCTAAATCCGATGTCAACAAACGTTCACATAAGCATACCTCTACTGTATATAGGCCTAATTCACTGCTAGAAAAATAGAAAGGTAAGAACAATCTTACATTATAAGGCTGGCGACGGTCCCCGATCTGAAGGCATATAAGACATTCGCGCCCCCTCGAGAGTCTGATTAAGTTTTCCATCCTCGTGGGCACGTGGCTTCTTCTTCAGTACACTGTAAAAAAAAAATCCTGTAGTATTTGCTACTGGGATTAATCTTGTGTTTATTGAGATAAGATTTTCTCTAATTCGGATTAATTTTATCCCCATAGAGATAAGCTTAATCCCAGTAGCAAATACTACATCCTTATTCGGAGAAACTCTTTACAGTCTAGTATGGTTGCCACTTCCCATTGACACGGAGCATGCTCCACCAGTTTTGCCGCCTGCAGTAAAATCTTACTAGATCTAGTAAAAAAAATAAAATCTAGTAAATACAGATGATCTAGTAAAATTCATTATAATCTAATTCCTATTCTCGCCCTTCCCCGAGGACTCCAGTTGAGGAGTCCCCGCGTTTTTGTTTGTCCCGGGGACTCACTCCCCGTATTCACGCGAGTCCCCACGCGCGGGGAATGCTCCGATCATCATCACCATCATCAAAAGGGACTCCCTTTCAGATTTCTGCTGGTGTTGGTGCTATGTAAAATAATTAAAAAACAATCAGAATAAACAAAACCAAATAAAGTGGATCCAGACTAATTTCATCAACTGCGTATTTTTGTTCCGAACAAAATCAATTTTGGAAGCATTCCCCATGTTCTCGCTGTTTCCATACGCGCAGAGTCCGCGTGGAGTGACTCCCTCTATTCTCGCCGTCACTTTCGATTCCCCAAGGAGTCCTCGGGGAACGGTGAGAATACGTCTCTAGTGAAAATCTCACGGCTCCTCTCCGTAGTTACTTCGGAGTAACTACGTGTGACGTCACAAAGTAACTACAGCCTGGAACGGTCGAAGTCACTACGGGACGAGGTAACATGTGTTTCTTGAATGCAAGGAGAGATGGGGACTGCATGGGAAGGATGAACAGAAAAAAAAAATTGTTTTTGCTGCAGATAAGAATGGCTTGAATTATTTTTGAACAGATTCTTCAAGCGACGGAGAGAAGAAGCTAATGCTTCAGGCTTGTAAAGGGAGCCGTGACATTGACTATGCCCGTTAATTCTTCGTATCTATTCCGGTTGTGTCTTTGGTAGCTAAATCCTTATTTCACATCTAATTGTTTTCTAGCCCGGATTTTTTTTTACCCGTAGCAATTATTTAACTTATTTTTATATTACCTTAAACAAAAAAAAAAAAAATCACATTTCGTACATTTTGTGGCTACTCCTTCTTCCCTCAGTGACGTTAAAAGCTAAAAAAAAGCCAAGTACTGCTGAAAATCACACAATAAATGTCCTGTTTACTTTAGCTATTAGACCTTAGCCGCGTTTGATTCACTTGTCAAGTCGCTCAATGGCATATACCGTCCTTCGGGATGTGGGCTTGGGTTTGCGGCGGACACCCCAGCCGTCAAAGGGTTTGGATGCAAAAATGACCTGATATGATTCGTATCACTGATGATGATTGACAGGGGTTGAGTGTAGCCAAGGGGATCGGAACCTCGTAGGTTTCTTGCCAGGAGTCGTATTATAAATAGGCTAACAACTTTATTCGCTACAACTGCAAACGCTTGTTACCAGAGGCGTCACGTGTGTGTGTGTGGGGGGGGGGGGAGGATAACCCCCCGAATGTTAGGCTAGTCGCAAAAAATAACCGCGCTTTGGTTTCTCGTAAAAAAACATTTAATTTTTTTTTGTTTTAAATTCCGTCGATTTGCTCAAAAAAAGATGGTCGTTTGATATAGCGATCGCAATTTCTGTCCATCAGTCGGTCTGGCAGGCATATCAGGGACCTGAAACGATCCGACCATCTGGGGGGAGTGGAGGGAGGGGAAATCCAGAAAAATTAGGTATTATTAACTGTCGAACGGGTGATCGGATCTTAATGAAACTTGATCTATTGAAGGACCTTGTGTCTTAGACGTCCCATTTCAAATCAACACCGGATCCGGTGACATTGGGGGGAGTTGGAGGGATGAACCTTGGTGGTAAGAACAGTGTTGAGTGTTGAGGGGGGGGGGGGGTCCGAATTTCTAGTGATCTCGCGAGTTCGGAGCTACCTGATCTGCTAGGACGATGAAAATTAGCAGGCATGTCAGGGACCCGAACAGATTTACTTGATAATAGTCGTTTCCCGGATCAGACCATCTGGGGGGGGGGGGGTCTTGAGGGAGGGTGAATTCGGAAAAATGAGATATTGTTAACGTACGAACGGGTCACCGGATCTTAATGAAACTTGATATACAGAAAGACCTCGTGTGTTAGACGCCCTATTTTGAATCCGGACAGGACACGGTGATATTGGGGGGAGTCAGAGGTGGTAGTCGGAAATCTTGGGAAACGCTTAGAGTAGAGTGTTTGGGATTAAACTTAGTGGGAAGAACAAGCACAAGTCCTACATACGTGAATGACATAACAGGAACGGATCCGGTCACCATGGGGTAGTTGGGGGGGGGGGGGGGGGGGGGGGGGGGTCCGAGTTTCTAGTGATCCCACGAGTTCGGTACTTCCTGATGTGCTAGGAGGATGAAACTTGTCAGGCTTGTCAGGTACCAGAACAAATTGACTTGAGAATGTCGCTTCCCCCATCCCACCATCGTGGGGGAGTGTAGGGATGGAGAATCCGGAATCTAGGGGCAAGCTCAGCTATTGAACGGGTTATCGGATTTAAATAAAACTTTATATTTAGAAAGACCTCGTGCCTCAGATTTCCCCTTTTAAATCCGGACCGGATCCGGAGACATTGGTAGGAGTTGGAGGGGGGGGGGGGAACCGGAGATATTTGGAAACGCTTAGAGTGGAGGGATCGAGATGAAACTTGGTGGAAAGAACAAGCACAAGTTCTAGATATGTCATTGACGTAAGAGAACCGGAATCGGGCACTGTGGGGGAGTCGGGGGGTCCAGATTTCTAGGAAGCGCGCGAGTTTGGTACTTCCTGATGTGCTAGGACGATGAAGCTTGGTAGGTGTGTCACCGTCGTTACCTCGATCAGACCATCGTGGGAGGAGTGGAGGTATTGGGAATCCGCAATCTAGTGGTGCGGACAGTATTGGAACGGGCGATTGGATTTGAATGAAACTTGGCAAGTGGAAGGAGCTAACGTCTCAGATGTTCCATGTCAGGTCAGGGGAGGAAGGGGGAATCTGGAATCTTCAGGTATTTATAACTTTCCAACGGGTGACCGGATCTTAAAGGAACTTACTATTTGGAAAGACGCCAGGGTCTCAGACGACCCACTTCAAATCCGGATCGGATCCGGTGACTTTGCGGAAGCTAGAGGGCGGAACCGGGAATCTTGGGAAACGAATTGAGTGGAGGGATCGGGATGAACCTTGGTGGGAAGAACAAGCACAAATCCTAGATACACCGTTGACATAACCGGACCAGATTGGGACACCCTGGGAGAGTTGGGGGGGGGCTTAATTCTGGCGATCCGGTAAGTTCGGAACTTCCCGATGTTCTAGGACGATAAAACTTGGAAAGTTCTGGAAGGAATAACTTGGAAAACGCGTCAGGGACCCGAACAGACTGACTTGAGAATAGTCATTTCCCCGATCCGACCATCATGGAGGTTGCGAAATTTCGGACCGATGACCACTTCATTTTTTGGGGTTCATCCCAATCCCTCTAACCGTTTGATTTATAGATATGTTAATACATTTTTGGGACCCCCCATGTAACTACCCCCCCCCCCCCCCCCCCCCCCCCCCCCCCCCGTGGTCACATCTGGTTTGAATTCATAGATATTTTATGCTCCTATCACTCCTTATTTTTTATCCGAATCGGAGCACTTTCGGAAAAAGTCCGGTACCCACCCTTTAACTTTTCAAGTTTACCAGAATTCCTTCATCTATACTGTCTCGACATACGCCTCAACTGTGGTCTCATGCGACTTCGAATCACAAACAGTCGACCTCAGGCTTTTTGTTCAATCGAATCGTATCCCCCGTTCTCAACTCCAATTACTGACACTAATGAGGGTCAAGTCTTCACCTTATCTTGACTGTTATTAATTCAAAAGACCCGGACGAAGATAAGGGGGTCGTAAAATGTTTCTCGAAAATCCATACTCGTGCCATTTAGTGAAGTTAACTGAGATCGTTAGTCAGTCGTTTTATTTGCGATTCTCGGTTAACTGGGAGCGTTGGATTTACCACGACGTGAAGGTTGACGAAAAGCTGACTTTCAACGAGGGGGAGAAATTGTCAGTTGTCTCAAGTTAACCAAGAAAGAAGGCCCCCTTTGGACCACCCCTGTGTTGAGAGATGGAAGGATGGGATAATGATGAGGTTGGGCAAATTTTTTTTTTTGGGGGGGATCTTGGGGATGGATATAATGGATTTAGAGGAGTGAACGGATGGACACAAGAGACGGGAGGCTTCCCTCCTTTAATGCCCAATCTTATATGGCAGCGAGGCTGAAGTAAGAGCAGGATAGAATACTATCCGGCGCGTACTTAACAGCCGAGTAGCAGATAGTATGGTTTTCATTCAAGAACAGGGAAGGTGTAAATACTAGGAGATCATACAGGAATAAAGTTTAGAGCTGGGCGTGAATAATGACCAGTCTTGCTGTCGGAAAAAAAAATGTAAAGGCGATAACTTCTCCAAAAACTTTCCCCGCTCTAGGCTGTTTGCATGGTTCCTCACCTCGCAAAATTTCCCAGGGCGGAGAGTCAAATTAAACAACAGGGTTGTGGGTTATTGGTGTCCTATTTTGCGTTCATGATGCGAAAACTGGACTGCCTCGTTAAATCCACGATAAGAGAAATATAAGTTTCAGGCATGCACCGGGTCGAAACCGGGGCACCGTCCTCTTCATACTAGACGGGAAAACAACCTTCTTATAAATAAAATTACCCAAGTAATAAATATCATAAAGCTTGTAACACTCAAACCAGTGAAAGCCAACTGGCCAATTAATTTTGTATAGTTTCTTCCATGAAATAATATGCCAATATGCCACTATTCAATCCACATCCTTCTCTCTCCAATCCATGCCCTTCCCCTCAATTAAGTTGCGTATTTTTGGATGTAGTTTGGGCGTAGTTTCGCTTAAAAGCCGTTTTATTTCTCCATTCCATTTGCTGTAGTTTCGAACCTGGAACTACGGAGCTCAAACTACAAACTACCTCGCCGACGTAGTTTGACTTTTCGGAAACAAGAACTCATTAAAACGTAAGTAAGACAAAACAAGAGCCAAACTACAAACTTTGACGAAACAAAAGTGAATCAAATAAAACGCAACTTTACTAACCTTCACTCCAAACAGACTTACTGTTACTGTTCTTACTGTTCTTTCACCTACTTACAAATCTTAACTGCTATAATGTTAAAAAACTATTACCCTCCGACCGTCACTGTTGATTAAAGATACTGCTCACCGATTGGGAAACACCCTCGGCCAATCCCAGAACCAGGTCATGTCTTTCGCCTGCCAATCATTTTCACTCCCAAGAGATCACCTCCACCCCTACCGGCCGGAAATCATTTACTCAAAGGTCAAACAGCTAATAAACAGCTCAAACAGGAAATCTTGTGACATGCTTAAAGTGGAACGATTGGGATGAACCCTTGTTGGGAAGAACAATCACAAGCCCTAGATTCATCAGTGACAGGACTGGACCGGTTTCGGGCACTGTGAGGGGAGTTGGAGGCCCCCCCCCCCCCGGAATTCCGGAGTTCATGAGAGATGTTCCTACGGCCCAAGCTGGCTGCGAATCATATTTGACGGTGCAAAACGGATAAGTCAGCTACATTTTATTCGAGCTATATTTCGTCCCTTCTTGGCAAGGGTCCTCTTCAGGCTCAAGTCGCTCAAGCTGGAAAGCCGAGAAGGGCCGAAATATAGCTCAAATAAAATGTAGCTGACTTATCGGTTTTGCACCGTCAAATATGTTCATGAGAGACTTGACATGATTGGCCCAGAAATAGTCAGTTCCCTCATCCAGCCATCGTGGGAGGAGTGGAGGGATGAGGGAATCCTGAATCTTGAAGATAAAAATTGGCTTGGACATTAGAAACGGAACGAACCAAATTAAATTCAACGAATATTTTGAAGAAGAGAAAACAAATGAACAAACGTGACGTTAAGATGGAAGATACGATGAGGGGGCTTACCGACGAAACGTCCCTGGCGAAACGTCCCCATGACAAAACGTCACCGTGACAAAACGTCCCCAGCTCAGATTTTTAAGTTCGCCTCGATCTTCAGGTGCATGATCGAGGTAAAACAAGAGTATGCATTACAGATGTGGGAACATTCCTAATAAGCAGGAAAGATCGGACATAGGACCGTTGCTTCATAAATTTATTCTTTCCATTTAAAATATGCCTTGTAACTTGCAATTGACTCGTAACTGATCAGTTCTAGGTCGTTTGAAGCACCATGCACAATCTGAGGAGCACCAACATGCTCCTCAGAGAAAGGGGGAGCCCGCTGTGGCTCAAAGAGAGTCAAACAAGGAAAACGCAAAAATAAGCGTAGTGCTGTTATGCTGGTTAAAAATGACATGGGAAGCGAGGAAACAAAAGCGGATGGAACGATTAGTTAGGTAGAGAGACATATTTATTCTAGGTTAGAAGGTTTTGAGCCTTTCATAAAATCTTTTAATAATAAATATCACCACATTAAATATCGAACAGAAGCGAGATCAGTGAGTTATATCGCAGCGTAAACTAACACACAAAATAAAAACCAATTAAATAAAAGATAAAACACTGAACCTTTGCGCTTTCCTTAAAGAACCTGTCTTACCTATAATACTAATGCAACCTATTTCCACAACTACTCCACATATTTCTAAACCCGGAGACCCCAATTTCGTACGGTAAATTTTAACCCCTTTAACAAAACCATGCCGATTTTCTCATTTGACACCTTTCAATGTGTTTCACGCTGTTGATGGTTGTCTGCGAGAAGTGTTTCCATCAGAAAAACCGGTTATGTAAATTTTTTCCCTGTTTTCCGCTACAAGTCAACGGGTCTAGGAAAAGGCTTAAAACAGCCAAAACCGTGGGTTATTTGTTGCAAGCAGTGCCTATTTAGCAGTGCCTATTTAAGTATTCGAATATTTAAAATACTGTACTGTAAAATGAAGAGTAAATAGTGCGAGGGGTCCTTTATGAAATGACAATAGCCGGGAGCAACACTTTGGTCGGTTTCTTGAGTATCAGTTAAACACTGAAGTAGTCAACCCATCGTGGTTTTTTTTCCAAAAACTTTTTTTTTGTCTGAACTGATGACGCAATCAGTAGTCTCATAGGTGTAGCTATTGGAAATAGGTATAATCGCCGAAAGTCACACGGAGTACCCCCTAAACCAAGAAGATTACTTGCTATGTGACCCTGTTCGGAAGGAGGAGTTAGAACTAGCACTAAGGAATTCATCAGGTGGGTCAGCTCCAGGGCCCGACGGCCTTCCTCTACGTTTGTATGAAGTTGCGACATCTATACTACTCCCAGTTCTTCTGGGAATTTTTAATCTAGTCCTTAGCACACAGAAGTGGCCGGAGGCTTGGAAAACGTGCCTTATCTTCCCTCTTTATAAACAAGACCAAAGGTTTCGATGGGATCCCAAAAATTCAATATCTGATCCAGACAACTGGGTCTTGTCTTAGCCAGATCCAGTCTTCGCCAGACTCCTTGAACATTTTTACAATTAAAATTCAGAAACAGATTAAGGCCAAATAGCTAATCACCTGAGAAAACCTAGTTCAGATTTGGATTCAGCATGTGTGTTTACCACTATAAGTCATATCTGTTTTGACGAAAACTTCCTGCCACTTCTGCCAATTTTCCCGGTTCCGGCCGGACTCCAGAACTACTTGTCCGGCGAAAAAAGAAAGCTCAAAGACGAAATCAGGGTATCTTCTTTCCCTAGTAATGAAAATCTAATCAACTTCAAATAGAAATTTAGCTTATAACAAATTTTCCGATTCCAGCCGGAATTCCGGACGAACTATATGTCCGGGTAAAATACGATTCTCACACAGGGACTCAGCATCTCTTCTTACCCCTAAATCGCTTATCTAATCAACTAGAAATAAAACTTTTGACTTCCAACAGTTTTCCGGTTTTGGCCGGATTCCGGACGAGCTACATGTCCGGGTAGAAACTTGTTTTCACATAAGTGTTCAGCATGTCTTCTTGCCCTAAATCGAACATCTAATCAACTCCAAATAAAACTTTTAATTTTGACAAACTTTCCGGTTTGGACCGGATTCCGGTCGAAATACTTGTCCGTCGAGAAAATAGTTTTCACCATCGTCTTCAGCATGTCTTCCTACCTCTAAATCGAACATCTAATCAACTTCAGATAAAACTTTTACTTTTAACAAACTTTCCGGTTTTGGCCGGATTCCGGGCGAACTACTTGTCCGATGACAAAATGGTTTTCTTCATCGTTATCAAATTAGCTGTTTCAAAATATTTTGTTTGCCCCTTAATTTGAACCCCCACCCCTAAATGTAGGGCTACAAAGCCCATCCGACGACCCAACGAATCCTCACACCAAGTTTCATTAAAATATCTCATTCCCTTCGAGAGTTATCGTGCTTACAGACGGACAGACGGACAACTTTTGCGATGTCATGGGTATCCCTCCACTTACGTTTTGGGATCCCAAAAAACAATGTGAGGAATTTGCCCTTTTGCATCACTGGCATATTTCAGGATAACCACAGGCCACAGTGCCACAGCCTTTGAGGCGGGCTAGAGCAAGTTCAAACTGCTTAAAACTTGATGACATGAGTATAGGGTTACCAGTAAAGCGGGAAAACTACGAAAATTGACTAATCTTCAGATCGGCAGGCACACTTAGGCACTGGCAATCACCTTTTGGTCAGTGGCCCGGTGGACAGTGGGGCCTGCAGGAGTTTACTACTCTTACATCTCATACAGCAACAGGTAATCCAGATTATGAAATCGAAAGAGATTCATGAAAGACTAACAGGTCATGAAAGTCACATAAACGGTTATATTTAGAACCGTTCTGTGCTAGTGCTGAATACGGTACTTAAAAACTGCCCAATTCATTGGTTCTGGTTGCTCATGCCGGCATTTTTCTCCGTCACTTCATTGCCGGACGTTTCTAAGCCTCTATATCTCTAGACGAGGCAAATTCTTCGCTGATCGCCGTTCATTTGGTAAACCACAAGACTCTGGTAGAAACTTGGAAGAAGTCTGAGATCGTTCAACATTGGTACGACAGTTCCCGAGGCCCGAAATCGAAGTTCTTCAGCTTCACCTCAAGGGCAGTTAGAGTAGATGTTCCGGGGTTGTACTGGATCTATGCGCAGGTAGTTGGTATATACTTTATTTGCCTCTTTCTTGTTCCTGTATGGCCGGTATCGCGTCCCCCCTCCTCAAACTCATTTCATCTCTCGAAGCCTAAGTTTAATCGTTCACCACCCTCGAGACTCACTGTATTTTACAAATTTTGAAGTAGGCTACACATTTAGGAATTGCTGGTTCCCACTAAAACCTGCAATTCGGGATAGCCTACGCTAAACGCTGGGTATAAATCAGTTTTCATAATTTGACTAAAGTTTAGCAAAACAACCATTAAATATTCTTTTTGTTACGTTAGGAAGCACAGCAAATGGCATAAAGTCCAAAAATTGCGGAATTTGTACAGACTTTATATCTACGAACACGAGCGACATATTACTCACGGTGAAAACGGCTCTTGTTGCAGAAACAACACGAGATTTGTTGAAAGCTGAATGCCATCCTTCAACGTTGTTGTTAGTTCTCGGAAGGTCGAATCTTTAAGTTAAGTAGATTACGGGGTAAGACGACATCCTGAACATGAAAATGAAAACATTTTCTCGCCCAACAAGTAGTTCACCCGGAATCGGGCTAAAACCGGAAAGTTTGTTAAAAGTAAAAGTTTTATCTGAAATTGATTAGATATCCGATTAAGAGGTAAGGAGACATGCTGAATTCGAATATGGAAATGATTTTCTCGTCTGACAAGTAGATCGGCCAAAACCGGAAAGTTTGTCAAAAATAAAAGATTAATCTCAAGTTGATTAGAGGTTCGATTTAAGGATAGTGAAACATGCTGAATCCGATATGAAAATTATTTTGTCTCCGGACAAGTAGATTGCCCGGAATCCGACCATAACCGGAAAATCTGTTAAAAGTAAAAGTTTTATATGAATTTCGTTAGGTGTTCGATTTACGGGTAAGAAGGCATTCTGAATTCGTGTATGACATCATTTTATACCTGGACACATTTCACCACGAATCCTGCTGAAATCGGAAAATTTGTTAAAAGTTGAAGTTTTATGTGAATTTGATTATGGATATAAGGATTGGAGATACGTGAATCTGTTTTTGAACTTTAATTTATTTATTTTATTTTAATAATCAGGCTTAAACCGGAAATTTGGCAAAAGTAAGGCAGGAACTTTCGTCAAATTAATTCTCCGATGATTACCATTGGACCGCTACAAGACCCGATTGTCTGTAAAACTTAAATTTTGGGATACCATCGAAACCATTGGACCGCTACAAGACCCGATTGTCTGTAAAACTTAAATTTAGGGATCCCATCGAAACTCTTCGCTTTTAGAGTGTTCGGGCTACGGAACGAGTCCGTAGCCTGATATAGTTGTATTTTGTCTCCTGTTTGAGCAGGCAGGACTATTATTACGGCTTTATTCAGCTATATATTTAGTTTGTGGTCAGCAGTGTTAAACCATATGTTTACATTGTAGGCTATTCACTCGTGTAAAGGATCTGTCAACGGTTTATCAAGTGAAATAAATAATAAAGAAAGATGCCCGAAAATGGGCTATTGCCGTAATGGCTCATCTCGGCTCTTAGCACTACTCGCACTACTCTTGCAAGTGCCACATGAGCTTTCAGTTCTCTTTTTCTTATTGATGCTTTTCGTTTCAGTTGTACTACATTCAGCTTCAGAGTGAAGGAGGGTTTGACATCTGCCTGGAGAAACGACAGAGTTTGAGCGGCCCATGCAAAGTTATTGCACGCTGCACTACCAGTAAGACTAGCGATGGCGACAATACCTGTTTTACTGGAGCAGCTATGTCGTTAAAGGTAAAGCCTTATTCAAATAGGTGTAATAAGCTGAGTAGTGATGTTTACATCTACTACGCACCTTTGTTCAGATAGATAGATAGGAAGGTTATTGTACAAATCGACTTACTTTTGTGGTTATAGACCAAATTTGCGATCATTGCAAAAAAAAACAGCACAAATTTACAACACATGTTTCAGATGTCAGTACACCTACAAATCTCTCACGCTTCGTTAAAAAATCGCACGAACTCAGGATTCATACCTAGCATGTTCTGAAGGTACAGGACAGAGCTTGAGAACCCTAGAACTTACCACTCGTTCTGGTCGATTTGTAACATTTTGGTAGGGTGGACGGAGTATCTGGGAGTATAGAGGATGGGATACCATGGCTGAACCGAAGTCAGTGCTTGGCTCTTTTCTGCGTTCATGCAGTGTTTTGAGGTTAAAGTGTTTTAAAGTGTAGGAGTATGGAAGATTCAGTCCACTACGAATAATAAGAAGAGCCCGCTTTTGTTTTTTTTCCAGTTATCTCTTTGTTCCTGCAATAATGAAAAGTGCGTATTCCTGGGTGTGTCTAATGAAAAAAGTATAAACACATAGTAGGTGACATTCATGTTCAAATTGAAAGATAGGTTCTTATCCATACGATGTTCAGTGCTGCCACAATGGTGTACAATTTTTCGAGCTTCTTAAGATCAGAAAAAGTGTTCTTGAAGTACACAAGTAAAATTTGACGGCCATTATATTGTAAAGATCTAGTAAATTAATGTATGGACAGCAGTGTTCCTCGAAGTAACTGTAAGCAGTCGTAACAGAATAAAACATGTACTTTTCGACAAAAAGTTTTTACCTCAGCGTTCATCAAAGTATAACGTTAACGCCCTCTGTGGCAACCTTGGCGAAGCTCCTGTTTCCTCGGCTCGCTGACGGAGCCCATCCAAGGACTTGATTGGCTCTGCATATGACAAAACAGAACCCCGTCTGAAAGACGAATATATATGAATATATACCGGTTAACTTTTTGTTTGTGAAACCGTTGAAAGCCGTTACTGAAAGTCTGCGTTTGTGGAATGGCGCCAAGTGAAGGAAATGACGAGATGTCAGTTAGTCTGGTTTATCAGCCAGTTCTCAATTTTTTTCAGAAAAGTCTCGACTCGGGAGTCGATACAAATTCCGTCAAAAAGTTTGCTGCGGAGTTCTTCACTGTTGATGCGATTGTCGCTGCGAAAAAGTTTCTGTGGGCTCTTGCCCTTCCTAGTGAGCTCCCTCCGAGAAGAAATACCCAGGCCAATCATCTGTGTGATATTGTTGAGGCTTTCCGGCGGTGTGATGACTTGGACGTTGCTGTTCCGGATTTCGTCATACGATTTCCGAGCGAAGTTCCAGTCGTTCCAGCTGTTGCCATATCTGTATTGAGTAGCAAGCTAAGCGCTGTTGCTAATGATGTCCGTTTTATTGCTGAAGCAGTTTCTACTCTTGATCGCTTCACGGCCATTTCCACTCGTGCCGAGGCTTTGACAGCAATCCCTTGCTCACCACCTTCTGATACGCACACTGTCGTTGTTAGTAATGTCCCGTCGGATCTTCTTAACATTGATTCAAGGACGCAACACATTGACACCGTTGAAGGTAACGAAGGGATCACCAATGTCAGAGCGAATACTCAAAGAAATCGTCTCATTGTCCACACGTCAAGTGCTTCTTATGCCGAGGTTGTTGCGCGGTCAATCACAAAGGGTTTGCCAGAGGGTACTACTGCGAAAGTTATCTCTCCTAAATTTTTGGGTGTTGTCAGGAGTGTTCCAGTCACCATTACGGCCGACGCCTTGAAATCCCTGATTCCTGATGCTTGTGAAGTCCTGCCTATTTCGGGCTCTCGTTCTTTCAAAATCGGGTTCAAAAGTCAAGTTGGCCTCCTTACAGCTATGAAAATCGGGGTAAAAATCGGTTATGAAGTTTTTCGTGTTCATGAATTCCACCGAATGCCTAAGCGCTGCTTTCGCTGTCAATCCCCAAACCACGGTGTAGCTAAATGCCCGCATCCGTCTGATTCTCCAAAATGCGCTCGTTGTGCTGGTTGCCACAGTTACAGCAAAGATTCGCCTTGCTCACTGCCTCCAAAGTGTGCCAATTGCGACGGTTGTCATGTTTCTTTTAGCCTCAGATGCAGCGTTATGAGGAAAGCCGTGGGTCTTGGCAAATAATGGTTTTTCAGGAAAAGAAACTTCGCTGTGTGTCATTAAATGTAAATGGCACAAAGGACAAAGATCTTCTACTTGATGATTTGCTGGGCAGCTCCGACATACTTTGTCTCCAAGAGCATCTGCTATCCGCCCCCAGTAGCGAAAGTCTGCGCAGATCTCCTGAGCATTTTGTGTTCATCCAGCCGGCAATGAAAACTAGAGGTCGTCCTTCCGGTGGGTTGGCCATTTTTCTTCGAGCCAGCGAGTGTTCAGCACCACCAAAACTGTTCCAGTCTGGACGTTACGCTCTTGCCGTTCAGTTGGACAATATAGTTCTTGTTAACATTTATTTACCTTGCGACCGGCGGAACATTGCATCACATAGTTCATTTGCTAAGGCTTGTCAGAAAATCAGAACACTTCTGTCAGACATTTCACGGAAAGGAATGAAATGGGCTCTTGTTGGGGATATCAACACTGATCTTCTGACTTCCTCTGTACGGACTGAATTATTTTTCGATTCTTTACCGGTAGCTCACAGTCTCATTGAGAAATCTCTACCCTTTTCATATATACATAATCGTGGCGCTAATGTTTCCAACCTTGATCATTTGATTGTTTCTGAAACATGTCTTATTGACGGCATTGTTGAGGTTGACGAGGAGAAAATTGAGGACGACCATCTGCCTCTGTCTTTCTGTTTGGTTGTCCCTATTTCTCGAATCAGTTGTCCAAATCCCAAGAAGGCCTGGATCCAAAAGCGTAACTGGAATCGTATAGATGCTGTGCTCTACATTTCTACGTTAACTAATCTTCTCTCGCTTTTAAAAGTTCCTTTTCACCTTCTTCAGACTGGTATAGCAGCTACTACTTCGTCCGTTGATATTAATTGTTATTATAGCGAGCTTGTCCATTGCTTGAAATTGGCAGCCGATACTGCTGTACCGACTGAGAGAATTCGAGTTGGTACAAGGAAACCTATTTGGAAAGTCAGTCCTGAAGTTAAGAAGGCAAAAAACACGGCAAAATTTTGGCTAAGAATCTGGATTGCTTGTGGACGTCCAGGGAATGGTACTGTCTTTAATCTAAAAGCTAAAACGAAGCGTGAATACAAATCTTCACTTAAAAATGCTCGTTTGAATGGCTTAGATGCTCCCAGTGACAAAAAAGCGTGGCAAAAGGTCCTTCGTACAGATAAAGGTTCAGCTGTACCTCCTTCCACGCTAACGATGGCTGACTGGACCAGCCACTACAGTGGTTTATTCAGTGGTTGCAAAAACCAGATTCAGCAGCACTTTGAAAATTTACTTCTTAAATACCTACCAAGGAAGATATTTCAACCTTCTGTTCTTCCCGTTACTTGTTCTTCCATCGAAATTGCTTTCCGAAAATTAAGAAGAACTGGTTCTACAGATTCTGATGGCCTTAGTGCCGATTTTTTCAAAATTGAGTGTCCAGCTTTAACACAACACCTTCAGCTACTATTTCAAATTTGTTTATGCCAGGGTTTGGTTCCGAATAGTTTCCTCTTGGGTACTATAACATCGGTGATTAAGCGAGGGAAAGATGCGGACCTTTGCAAAAGCTATCGGCCAATTACAGTTTCTTGTACCATAAGCAAAATCCTGGAATACGTCCTTCTTCCAGAAATAGTTGAAAAATGTCGCTTTGGTTCAATGCAGTTTGGATTCCGTTCGAGCACCAGTTGTGCGCACGCTCATCATATATTGACAAAAATAATGAAACAGGCTACCCGCGACAAGTCTGCTATACATATATGTTCTATAGATATAGCTGGTGCTTTTGACAATATAACGCACTCTCAGGCCCTATTTTCTCTCATTACTTCTGGCGTGAATCTGTCTGTTGTCTATCTGTTAAAATTTTGGTATGGTCATTCTTCAGTAAGGTTCAAATGGCAAGGTAGCTTGTCAGAGATTATTCCAGTCCGAACTGGTGTTCGTCAAGGGGGAGTCTTATCTCCCTACATCTTCAAATCGGCCATATCTTCTTGTCTTGATTCTTTGCATCCTGCTTACTTTTATAAAGACCACGCCTTCAGCTACATAGCTTACGCGGACGACTTGCTCTTAGTAAGCCGTACCCGATCCACACTCACCAAAAATGTCTGTAAGCTGTCGTCGGAACTTCTCAAAATCGGTCTTGAAGTTAACCTCTCAAAATGTGAGTACCTGCATTTCAACCCTTCGTCAAATCGTTTACATGCTAAAGCTTCTATCTCTCTTGGATCGTTCGTCGTCAGATCAACAGAATCTCTACGATGGCTTGGCATAACATTCAAATCCTCGTTGTCAAAATTTTGCTCTTCGGTTGTTCAAGAAGTTTCTAGATCAATCCGTACCGCCTATGGGCGCATCGTCCCCAACCGGGGGCGTTATAATCGTAAAGCTTTGGGAAAATTGTACAGCACCTTCTGCGCTCCTTCTATACTATTTCGTTCTGGTGTCACTCATGTTCTGCGAAAGAAGGAGATAAAAAAGATGAGATCATGTTATTTTAAATATGCAAAGCACCTGCTCCACTTGTCGAAATTATGCCATAACCATACTTTGACAGAGAAGTTCAAAATTCAAGATGCAAGTGCTACCCTTTTGGATGTTTCTTCTTCGCTATCAAAAATCATTGACAACAGAACCCAACCAGCGCACGACCTTCTACACTGCTTCCTGGCCGACGATTGAAATTAAGTGTCTTTTTGTGTATGTTTATGTGTTTTATTTACTTTCTTCATTTACTCCGCTTTCTGAAAACGGCGGGTTATAAATAAATTACTTACTTACTTACTTATATGCGCCAAAAAAGTAAAAGACTATATTGGTAGAAACTGATGTGCCTGGGTCCCAGCGGTAGTCATTTTATTAGGTCTACAGTAGTGCTACTTTATTAAAATAAATTCCCTACCTCCATTAGCGAAAAAGTACAACAGAAGAAGCATAAGACCTGCCTATAAAAATATGCTGTTCGAAAAAGTTATAATAGTTAACATACCTCCATCTCGGTTCATATCGGTATAACAACCTCGACGGCCATTATCAACCTCGCTGCGCTCGTCTGATATTTTTCATAACCTGCTTCGCCTTTGTTATTTTCCGATATCAACTCGATGTCTGACCTTTAATACCAGGATGCTCAGTTTCAACAGAACGAGACAACTGACATACCATCTGTTAATGTTACAGAAAGAGTCAGACTTGACAGAAAGAAGATAGAATTGTCTTTTGAGACTTTAAAGCACATATCTTACCTGAAATGATCTTTAGTGACGTTCAGAGATACCTTTTTGGAAAACATCTATGCTTTCCCCGTGAAAAAGCGATTTTCTTAATGGCGATCTTCCAAGCTCCCCTCAAGGCGGAGGTTCGACGCAAAATATTTGAAAATGTGCCCCCGTGTCCCATGTAGTCGACGTCGCATTTTAAAGTTTTGACGTGGGTGAGCTTCTGATCGTGCGCTTGACGCGTTTTTCCGCGGCACAATTCAACACATTTGTCGCGGAAAATGTGTGCCATACTCCACCACAAATTGAACCTCGTGGAAACGTCGTTTTGGCTGTTTTTATGGCACTTGCCCCTCGGCCATGTGCCATATTGCTATCGTAGTTTCCGTCGGTCAGCCGGGTTTTGCTAGTTCTTCACATAAGCTAGGACGATGAAACTTGGCAGGCATATCAAGGACCCGACCAGATTAACTTTGAAATATCCACTTCCTTGGTCCGATCATCTGGGGGGGGGGGGAGGGAGACGATAACTTTATATTTTTTAATAACCTAGCAAACTTGTCTTTTACTAGGTGAACGCTCCTTTCTTGTACCTATATCTCATAAAAATGACAATGACTTTTTTAAGTTTCTACTGTGTCTATAGCTTATTTTCTGTCAAAATATTTTTGCTTCACTTAGATTTTCCGTATTGTAAACCCATCCTGTTCCATTTGAGGACTTCGTGTATTCGTATTAATACTTTTCTTCACAAAACATGGGAAAGAATAATATTAATAAGAATAAATACTTTTATGGCAATTGACCTTCGGCCAAGTGCGCCCGTCCGTCGGTCTGTCGGTCCCGGTTTTGCTAGTTCGAGCACTGCTACATAAGCTAGGATGATGAAACGTGGGAGGCATATCAGGGACCCGACCAGATTAAATACAAAATCCGAACAATCCAACCATCTGGGGGGATCAGAGGGAGGGGAATTCAGAAAAATTAGGTATTTTTAACTTACGAACGGGTGATCGGATCTTAATGAAACTTGATCTAAAGAAATATATCCTGTTTCAGACATCCCATTTCAAGTCCGGACTGGACCCGGTGACATTGGGGGGAGTTGGAGGGGGGTATCGGAAATCTTGGGAAACGGGGAGGGTCCGAATTTCTAGTGATCCTGTGAGTTCAGTACTTCCTGATGTACTAGGACGGTAAAACATGGCAATGTCTTTAAACAATGTATAAAACGGATACCTCAGCTACGATGCTTCATCATCCTTCCTCTTCATCTTGAATTTCATTTCCAGCTTGAGCGGCTTGAGCCTGAAAAGGACCCTTGCCAAGAAGGGCCGAAATATAACTCTAATAAAATTTAGCTGACTTGTCCGTTTCGGGCCGCCAAGTATGATTCGCAGTCAGCCTGGGCTGAAGGACTATCTATCCTTCATCAGCGATATTTCGGCCCTTCTTGGCAAGGGTCCTCGTCAGACTGTCTATCACCAGGGTCAACTTCGGGGGAGGAAACAAGCCTGTAATCTATACAAAACCCTTAATCTGTAATTCTTCGGGGAATTGAGGGAGGGGGATTCTGGAAATTGCGGAGTCCCATGGGTTGTGAAAATATGGTAAAGTTCAAGTGAAACTTTATGGGTGAGATCTGATGATCTAGATACGCAAATGTGTACGAACCCATGTGGCCATGGTTGGGGGAGTTGTGGGAGGAGGCCGGAAACTTTGTGACATAAATTAAAACCAAACGGATTGGCAGAATGGGAAGCAGGTTGGACAGTACCAAGTTTATGCACCCTAGATTTGTCATTTGGCGTCCGATTCGAATCGAACTTGATGGACGAGAAGATAAGATGTCAGAGATACGAAGTTTTTGTGTCCGAGTTGTATTCGGTTACAGTGGGGGGGAGGGAGTCGGAGTTCCGGAAATGTTGCGGCTAGCATAGAGACTAAACGAGTGAAGTGAATTGAATGAAATTTGGAAAGTAGAGAGATCGTATGCCTTATACCCCATATTTAAGCGTCTGGAGATGGGGAGGGTAGTCGGAGAACCTGGAAAAATACTCAGATTTAATTTCTCGTTTCTCACACCACCTACTTGTAACAACTGCCATATGAGCTCGTAGTTCTTGTTTTTAACAACAGGGAGAGATGGAATTTGGTATAAAAGCAGCAGGCTAAATAGAAAAGCAGTAAGGGATGTACAATTTTGTACTAGGGATGAATTAAGTAAATATAGGAAACAATTATGATGGGAAGATTTGGTAGGGAGGCTGTGGTAATCAATATGCAGGGTGGTGCAGCGGGTAAATCTCATGGTCATACATAACGAATATTGGAATCCCGTACAAGCTAGAATGTAGTGATGATAATGATATAGCGGATTGAAAGGAACGGAATTACAAAACCGCGTCCATCTGCTTAGCGCCTAGTTTTTTTGCCATGACTTGTGTCGCATAGCTTTATTATAGTTGGGGAAGATGTCGAAGAGGGCTGTAAACTGACTCATGGTACGCGGAATGTCATCATCACGTTAAAATAAGTAATGTCTTCTTGAGTCCATTTTCACCTGTTGCAAGGTGAAGAGATCGTATCAAACAAAATATCCAGTGATAGAAATCTGTTGCATGCGGCAAGAGGTTCAGGAATATTCTTGAAAGCAGACTTCAAAAAATCTGTCCGTAACAGCCTAGCCATTCTACTTTTCTTCTCGTGGCTTCGTATGACAGGAATGACTATCACTTGCTTGGAATAACGGCTCGTTAGGCTCGGCAGCGGTAAAAAAAAATGGGTAGGGGAGAGACAGGTAAGACGGACCCAGTAACGGTTTTTCGATTGCTGCTTTTTATGTTTCTGGAACATCGGAACGAACTTTACTCCGTCGGATAGCTTATCCATCCCTACTTCCTTGCTATTTTTTGGACAATTTCCCCCCCAAGGGTTTCTGAGATAAAACAGATTTTGGTAGGTTGGTCAAAAGGTCCGTCTTATCCGAAGGGAGTGGCAAGAAGGACCACCAGAGGGGGCAAGACGGACTATCATTATGGTAATCAGTTCCAGTGATTTAATTTCGTATAAATGAATAAAGTAGAAACGGTAACGTCCACAGTGGCTCTTTTCAACACGGTGAAGCCAGAAAAGTCAACACGAAGTGTATGAAGTGATGCCTTTTGCCATTCCTCCAGAAGGGATGGGGTTCGATAGCTTAATCAATGCGGCCTTCAAACTGACTGTTCCCTTTTCAGTGGTTTCTTGAAAATTGGACGAGTGAAAAATTGTTTTGCAGAATAACTCTTCAATCTCATCACATTCCTCGTCTTTCAGGTTTACCCCCAGACCCTTCCCCTGGTAACTCCCGGTCTGTCTTACCAACAAATCGTGTGGTCCGTATTATCTGCAACGGGCAGATTTTAGACAAACTGTCACCGAACTCGCTAGATGGCCCAGAATGGAGGTGTCATCACTTTTAAAGAAAGTAGATAGTCAGAACTGTCTGGTAACAAAACCCTAATATTTTTATTATTTTCCGAACCAGAGATATCACAAAAATGTTTGACATCAATTTTTTCCAAAACAGCCTCTTAAAACATCAACTTCGGTTTTCTTGAAAACTAATAAGCCAATCTTTTTATTTTTTTCGGCAGATTTGAAGGCTAGACGGCTGTACCTTACTGTCACCACTAGATCGCATTGCTACCAATCTCTGAATTTTAAAATGCAAAGGTCCGTCTTATCTGCAGGTCCGTCTTAGCTGTCTCTCCCCTATATTTTCATTAGTTATTCCTCTTCCAGGTGTACTACAACCAACCAACAATTCAGTCAAAACAGCATTTCCCAAGCCGACAACCGACGACGGAGCTCTTCAGAGAAATCCAAAACGGAAGAGTCCGAAAACCTCTTACATTATCGTCACGCCCATAGGTGAGCATTGGCAATTTGTGAACTAAACCGACTAGCCGAGTTCGGCGTAAGCATTGCTAAACTTTCCATTTCCGTCGCTAATCAAAATCTGGACGTCCTGAAAAGGCTATGGGACCGAGCGGCAGTTATCTGCAGTAATCCGCACGCGAAAGGTCTTTATTCAAACACTTAAGACTGTGCAGAATATTGGTAGGTAATAAGCAGAATATAATATATTTCGTTTTTCTGCTCGAGAGAAATAGCAAAACACCCCTAAAAACGAAAGCGGATGGAAGATTTTCTACTCAACATCGTGTTGATCTATTTTACCTTATCTTTACCTTCTTCAGACAATTCACAACATAGTCCGCTTTAAAGTGCTGACCGGAATACGTTGATTTGTTGTGTTTAATGCAGTAAATAAGTAATTTATTTGTAACCCGCCTGTTCTAAAGAGCAATTTTCAATCTCTGACTGAGAGTCATCTGTTTGTTTCAAAGAACAGTAGTCTTATATCATCAAGTACGGCAAGTTTGGTTTACGTTTGAATTACTACATTAAATTGACGCTTCATATTCCCTTTCGCTTCATATCGAGTCGAGTATTAGCCCCGTGGAAAAATCAGCTAGCAGTCAGCACAGAATTCGAAAGCCAGTAATGACAAACTTGATGACTGTTGACAGAACAGAGTTGGGTAAAGCAAAAATGGAGGATGAAAACAGTTTTAAACATGGCTAGGCCTAAGAGGAATTGAAGATAGCCAAACAAACCTGGATAAAGGTACACCAAGAAGTAACGTTCCATTGTTTTCTTTATGACAGCGCACCTAGCGGCCAGAAAAGAACTAATCTGAGAGGAATTTTATGAGGGGAGTATCCGTGTCAGTCACCGTCAGTTGCTAGTAGTCTTAACTCGGTACAAGAGCCTCTCTGGTACAACAACTGGATCTTCATTAACACATGAAAATCTAGCGAAAGAAGCATGCCCTTGGCTAAGCGTCATGTTATTCTACACTAATTTGTTGTTACGGCTAACCATTTTACTTTTTCCTAGGGTTCTCCTTGAAGATACCTCGTAGCACCCTCTTTTGGCCATTACTCGCGCAGCAAGAACGACCCGAAACCCAAGCTTCTTTCCCCGCCAAGGAAATCTTCCGCATTTCGCTGGACATTTCATGTGTACTGATTTTATGTTCGTTTGGTAGTTGTTGTTTGTTACTTTGTGTTTTATTTGTGTTTCCAATTTACACCCGTGTTAGCCTAGTGCTATTATGGTTAAAATAAAATTGACTGATTTATTGATAGCGTTATGAGTTTAATGGCTCATGTCAAATTATGAAGAAAGAAAGCCAAGAGTGTCTCAAAGATCAGCTACTTTGTCAGATTATCAGATTCATGATTGTTTTGCTTAATACACTGTAGTTAGTTTATTTTTACCGTCCGCGTAGTTTTTGTCACATCTGTTTATATCGCATAATTGTTGTTTTCGCAGATCCTGGTTTGAATAAATTACTACTGGATTGGTTGGATGCAGTGTTTTTCCTCTACCAAACAGTAGAAAGTTACTCCGAGTAAGGATTAAAGTGGATTGCTGTATCTGCAACGGGGATTAATCTTATCTCTACTGGGATAACATTAATCCAAACCTCGTCTCGACTGAGATAATCTTATCCAGTAGAGACAAGATTAATCCCAGTAGCAAATACTGCAAGATTTCTGCTAAATATTACTATTTGTTGGTCATTTTTAATTTCCACTGTCTTTTTATTATCGTTGTGAAATTTACTTTTATCTTTGTTCAATATGTATATCTTAAAGACTAATAAAAATGAAACTTAAAACGTTTTCTTGTTATCAATCAAGCATTCAAATGCAGATGGCCGTCACGAAGCGTCTCCACTTTGACACTATCAATAATGCCTTAGAGAAGTAGGCTTGCAAATTCATTATTTGAAGAAAAATAATAATAAACGATTGAAGCGCCATCATGCTTCTAGCGCTATATTCAAGCGTTTAAGACTGTCACGCAAGATGTCGACGAGCCAGAATGGTTACAATGGTGCGCCAGTAGATGGCAGGGCAATAAGGCATTTTGACGGTTTGGAATGGACATCCGACGGACATAAAATGGACGTCATAACTGGTCGAAAATCGACTCCATTCAGGAACGGCCGTTCAGAGAACGTAGGTTTAATGGACTTAAAACGACCCTTCGTTTATTACACCCTGTCAAACGTCTTACATTCAACGGCCGTATTAAGGCCTTGATATGAGGCGAAAAATGTACGTTCCATTTTTGTTTTAAGCTTCACTCTACCTGTCGTGATGTCACAAGCGCGTAATTCAAGGGACTGACAGAGAAAAACAAAGAACACACTTTTTTACTCTAAAAAAATTGGAAATTAGATGAGACTGCTGGTCTGAATTTGAGACTGTTGGTCTCGTTTCCGAGACTGATGGTTCCCGGCGCCATTTGTATGGGACTGATGGTTCAAAACAGTGAGACTGGTGTGTTCCGAGAAAGAGACTGGTGGACCACATTCCCCACCCTGAAGAAGAAATCAAGTGAGATGGCATCTTCTTGACTAAAGCAAATCATGGAGACCTCAATCATGGTCTCATGAATTAGGGTCTAGCTCTCCTTTTGGCCGCAAAAACCGCCCAGCTCCTCATTTTAATCCTACTTTTCCTCAGAGGTAACGAAAGGTGATGTGGTGTGGCCAGGGGCGTCACAAGGGGGGCGGGGGTTGCGGGGGGTGCAGCACCCCCCCACCTTTTGTGTCGGTATTTTTTCGATAGCAGTACTGCTTCATATATCTACGGGGATTCGGTAGTTATACAGAATCCTAAATAGGCTATCTGTACAAATCTTTTCGGTATAATGATCGAGATTCAGTATAATTGCCAGTATTCGGTAGTTATCACGAATTTGGTGAGAGAATTTAGTGAAACCATTTGGTAATTTTTCGATGCCGGAACTATTCGGTATATTTATGGAGATTACGTAGTTACACAGAATCCCGAATAAGCTATTGTTTCAAAATAATCAGGTATCATGATTGGGATTCAATAGTTTATTTAGTATAATTTCCAGGATTAGGAAGTAAACCACAAATCCTGACTTTGTTCCAGTTTCGACGAAAGTATACCAAATATGAATACTGTTCGATAGTCTTTCGATACAAAAACAATTCGGTATAACAACCAGGATACGGTAGTTATACAGAATCCCGAACATGCTGTCAGTCTAAACTTATTCGGTATAATAACTGGGATTCGGTAATTTATTCGTTATAATTGCAAGGATTCGGAAGTTACCACGAACCTCGAAACTCAGAAGAGGTCGAGTGAAGCACTGGTCGCAGAAAAAAGGGATATATCATCGATAGTCCTTACTTTTATTTAGGATCCCTAAAGGAATATATAATGATAAATATTTCGAAAATTCCGCTTGCAGCACGTTTCGTAATATTCTCTATTTTGGGGAAGGGCGCGTCAATTGACGGGGGTTTTAGGCCAGTTTTAAGACTGAGATTTCGAAACATTAAAAGCTAGAATTTGGATGGAAATTAAATTTGGCAGGAAAAAGCAAACAAAATTTCGCCTGCGGCGCTCACTTTCTGTGATTATGAGTAGTATATTGACTAGACTACAGTTGCTGCTGCTCCCGGAACGTCGCTCCATCCGGTTTCTGGAACTTCTTAGAGTCTCGGTATTTAATCAACGGTAAATGATAATTTGTAAGAGAATCAGTTAAATTTTAGCCTACAGAAAAAACAATTTCGAAAAATTTCGCCTGCGGCTCTCGATTTAATTTTCTATTGGCTATAATAGCTATAATAAGCTGTTACGGCAATCATGCCGGCAATATACTCTCCATGTGGGCTTCGCCAAAACGCCGCCTAATAGTTGGCTTATCGTCTTTCATGCTGCCCTTTATCGTTACTCTTCCTACGTAATCGTTTCTGTTCCATAATTTAAAGCTCGAATTCTTAATTGTAGGATTCTGTAAAATTTTTGAAAGATCCGGTAAAATTTTGGGCTCTGCACCCCCCCCCCCCACCGAAAATGCAATTGCGATGCCCCTGGGTGTGGCGCGAAGCTATTTACCTCCGGTCGTTCGTAGAGGACAGGGTATGGGAAAATATTCGACTTCACATAGTCATATTAAAGAGATGGGGAGACGGAGGTTCTGTCAGATTACTTGGTCTTTTTGTGACACTATCTTCTAGCATGTAGTATATCTCAATAAACTGGTAATTATAATTATATTTTTGTTTTTAGCAAAAGTCCTGCGGAAGCTGCTATCTCAACGGTCTTATCTTACCGGGTCGTCTCCTCATGTTCGGACTTCTGATCTTACAGTTTGTTACTATAAGACTGTTATAAGCGACTCTTTGACTCGTTTTGTGTCTTATATTCAAGTACTATACCGTTAGAAGTTTCATAACAGAAAACACAAGGATGTTTTAATCGACAACGCTCGATAGGCAACGATTGTGATGTAATTTGTTGCGATTTTGAAAACGTTATGCATGAAACGTCGTGCATTATAGGCATTGCCCAAGAGTCAAAAAATCATCTGCTGATTTGTGTTTGTTTTACGTCATGGTATCGGAAATTCAGCAGTGCTTTAAGCTGACCATTCAGCCTAACTTTTTCACACAACAGATTTCATCACAAGTGTTATTTGTTGGAACTACGAAAATCTGTTTTGAGTTTTGAGACTGACAGTGAACGTAGCCTACCGTTAGTAAGAGGATGACACTTGCGCGGGACTTTATGGGCCCGACCAGACTTACTTGATAACGTCATTTAAAGTTGAATTAAAGGGGATTTTCGTCATTATATCTTGGCAAAGGTCCTCTTCAGGCTCAAACTGGAAAATTAACTTATGGAGAAATACATTCATATCTCCCTTGTCGCCTTCGCGATCAACTCGCGAAGGCGACACTGCTGAGGGTACCGGGCTACGGATTCCAGAGGAGCATGTAGAACTGTCTTCAGTTGGTATGCCTTCCGCAACCGTGGAAGGTACCGTTTCCTCGGCCTTTGCTGATGCAGTGATCCTACTGCCACTTTCTGAGTCTGAACTGCTGCTGCTCGAGTATTTCACTGAATATGTTTTTGAAGTTTTGTAATCACTTCGCGAAGCAGCTTGTGCATGGGAAGCTTTAATACGGACCGGGGCCCTTGCCACTTCTTGCCGCACTTCATCAATCGACTCTTTCACTTTGGGAGGCGCTGCTCTTCCTCTAGAATTTGACGCACTCATCTTTGCAACCTTAGGCCTCAGGGCACTTCTGGGTTTTGTACCTTTTAAAATATCGACTAGCACCTCTGGGTTCGCAAACCGAGAAACCTTGTTAAGCCGGAAGTCATCCAATCGTGTCAGTAAGACATTCTTTCTAACACAGGTATGTAAATAATCGGTCGAAAAGACATCTTCAGAAAAACCTGCTGGAGAATCAGGGGATGCAAGGCAGATATCATACTCTTGGCCTTCAGCTACTATCACTCCTCCACAACGGGACAAAGTATTTTTGTCCATATCACTACCATCCAGGAAGAAGACTCGCAGGGGAAGGCCATTCCCTTTGATGAAAATTTTCAGATGATCTTGCGTCACAGATTCGGTATCTGGAACTTTCAGAAACTCTTCATCAAAATCTTGACAATCTTCCAGCTGAAAACCTGAGCTTTCTGACTCGTAATCTTCTGTGTCTGGTACACAATCGGGAGATGTGAAGAATGGTGACCAACTGAAAATACACTATGTGATAAGGATCAAAAGGATAAACTACTACAGAAACAGAAGCCACAGCCAAAACTATTCACAAATACCAGATACAGTATACCATTTACAGAAATGTGATCGTTCAGTGTGGAAACCTAGCTCATTTTCGGGGGGGGGGGGGGGGGGCAGATTTGCACAAGCAACAGTGGCGAAACTAAGGGGCGTGGGAAGACAGCTGCCCCCCCCCCCCCCCCCAACATCTTGTTGGTAAATCTCTAATGTTTTCTTGCTCCGTTTCTAGTATCGAGAAACACTGGGGAAATTAGTAGTAAACACAGTACAGAGCGTATCCCCTGCCAATTTTGTTCGCCTGAACACTCCACCATAAAGGTGGACCTAGAATCCGGGCCTTCGAATCTCTAGACGACAGGCTGGCAAAACCATCTGGCGTCTAGGACCATTCGGAATTAAATCGCCTAGACGATGAACACAACGGAAATCTGCCTACGCTACGGATGGACGCAATATATTTTAAAAAGGAACGCGCTGTGTTTTAAAAGTGGGAAAACCAAGATAAACCTAGCCTCATATTCGTATGTGTAAAAGAGTACTCGACGGACTTTGAAGCTTTCGGCAAAGTCCGCGTTGCATGACGGGCAGAGTTCGGCTAGGCCGAGTCAGTGCTAAAAGACCGTGAGTACAAAACGAAAGAACGGAGAAAAGTGAGGATCTTAGAAGTTTACAATTCCATAAGGGAGCTAGGGCTGATAAAAAGGCAGAATAAGCAAGATGGTTCCTTTAAAGCATTATGTAAGTGTTTTTATAAGTTTGCGAAATTTCTGCTGAGACTTCCGCCTTGGTCATGCAATAGCAGCATATCAAGGAAGTGCGGTACAGGCAAGTCCCGATCCGACAAGTGATACATGAAGAAAACTGTTATAAAGAAAACTGTTAACTGTTCTGAAGAAAACTGTTAACGATATTGAATGACAATATCGCTTGCCATGTCTTCGATTCTTCTTGAAACGATGCTGTTTGACAAAGGAACAGAACAGAGTTTACGGCAGTAGGCTAGCTGTTTTAGAATCAACATTATTTAGTTGACATTCACTAGGGCTTATAATCAGAGGCGTCAGACACGGGTTGGCAACACCCCTTCCCCCAAAGTGGTCTGCCAGACAGTTAAAAAGAAACAAGTCGGAAGAAACGGGTCAGAGGTTTCCGTAGAAACAGCTATTTTTTTAACTGCAGGTAAAAATGACCAGCCAGTAAGTAAAAATACCTTGCCCCCGAAAAAACATTTTGGCTGGTGATGCATCAGTTGGCAATATTAGGCTTTCGGCAATCAAAACTGAGTGGGGCGAGATTTTGAAGCTACAGACTAAACCAATTTTGGTGCCTTCAAGACCCTTGCAAGGGTCTCGCGTACCCCTTTGGGTACTCGTACCACCGGTCAGGAACCACTGCTCTAGAAGACAATTATACAGTTTCCGGTATCAACTACCAGCTCAATAGCTTCTGAGTACAAAATTCTGTGAGGCTACCGGACGAGAAACTGGAGGGATAAAGTATCTGTGAGCTATTTCCACTTACTACCAGAACGGGAGCCAGCACATACAAGAGGATTCTTTGGGTCAAGTTCGTAGATGGGATATGTAGCCCCACATTTAGGGGTGGAGGTTCAAATTAAGGGATAAACAAAGCCGCCGGTGAGGAGAAGTAAAAGTCACATCTGATTGGTTCTTATGGACGCGCTCCCTCCTGCACTATTTTTTCTGCAATGAGCAACGGCTAAGATGGAAGAAGATGAGTAAACAGGTATCAACATGAGCTCAAAGCTAGAGGAAATACCTCTAGGTCCACTTCTCAGGGTATTCATAGTCTCTGCATGGGACTAAAGACAGAAGTTCTATCTGATTATTTGTTTTTGTTAGCCTACGATCTGGTCTACCAAAATTTTTCATGAATATGCTTCTTTTTTTTATTTATTTTATATGTTGTTGTCACTTGATGTATTTTATGTTTGGTTTTGATGTTGAACTGTTGTAGTCACAAATAAATGTTAGCAACCACTGAGTAATGAAATACTGGAAGGTAAGACAGAGTAAGCGATGCAACACTGTACTCCTGTTCATGGAGAATAACAGTAAAACCAACATATAAATCCAGTAGTCCTTCAACGCAAATGCCAGCTTGGTTCTGTAAAAAAAGACTTGAGCCAGCAAGCTGTCAAATCAACTAACAAGCCGAAGTCCCTTGGTTCAGAGCCGTTTGGCAACGTTTTTTGACAGACAGGATTGAGACGGAGTGAGAATTGGGATGTTGAAGCAGAAAGTACATATCCAAGAAAACAAGCATAGCCCATTCTGCCGAGTTATATAAACAACAGAGATGAGTATACATTTAATCCGAGTATGCTGTGCTTCAAAAAGGAATTCAGTGGAGAATATGGCAGCAGTGTGTAAGACTTACCTTGGCAGGGGACTCGACTTGGGAGAAGTTTGGTAAGGAAACTATGGGTCAGGGACTCCACCAACTGTCATTTCTAGCACATCCTATACCTCTTGATGAAAAGTAACAATCCCTAACTGCTGCTTCTCCCCAGATGTTCATGGAAAGCTGACAGCAGTCTGTTTTCTTCAAAAAGATAATAGTTAATTAACACAGGATCACATCCAAATGCATTGCATCACCAGCAGAGGGGATATGGACTACTGCTGATTTGTTTGCTTTATGTACTAGTATTATTCAGTTTGATGACCATTGTGGTACAATATCATGCACAAAGGCATAGTTATTATAAAGATAAAAGAAAAAACGACCCAAACGTCAGAAAAGAAATCATACGTTGAAAAGTTGTACAAGGCACATTATACAATAAAAATTTGAGGAGGAGTAATACCAGAATAATTTGGTGTAGTGCTCCTACGTTTCCATTACTTCAGGTTCGGGCAGTACTTTTTGAAGAAAGTTTCAGCAACTATCTTTATCACACCGGTATAAATGTAACTTCAATTTCTCTTGGGAAGGGGAATTTAGAAAGTGTGCAGAGTAAAACTAACACTGGGTCTAGGTTCTATGCCATTATGTCTTCGTTTTTTATTCCTGTCCTATATATTATCCATCCAGCAGGGCTCTCTTATAGAAACGCACCACATAAATAGATAGAACTGTCCTACAGTAGCTTGAAAGGATGCAATGCAAACCTGGATAACTGTCGTAATCTATCATATGATGACCACATGACTGAGACAAAATCGCAGTATTGACGGCATCTCTTGCCAAGAAGCTTGGAATTGCATTCCCTGCTAAGCTCATCTTGACATCCTTTTCAAGGTTCCGGACCAGAACATCCTTTGTCTTGAAATGTAGACTTTAATATAGGGAGCAGAGAAAATGGGATGTTGAGAGCTGAAATTTGCTAATGAGCTTGGTGGACATATTCTTGCTGACCAGATCCTTGCACGAAGACAACTTTTTGGGTCACACGCAATAGTAGGACTTCTTTAGAACTGGCTTCGCAGTCTGGGATTGATCAGAATCAAAGCTGAACTTCATTTGGCCATTGTAAAGCCACGCTTGTGTTCAGATTCAAAATTTTCCACTTAGTTAGGAGAAATTTCGTTCTGGTGACCGCCGTAAATATTCTGGACGTCCCTACTAAAGCAGATAGTGGAAAATCCAAAAATCCCTTAGCAGAATCCAAATAATTCAGTGCATTCAGCTAAATGATCCAAAGATAATTTTGCTTTTCAGTTAAACTTTAATGTGAACAGTGCAGTTTTGGGCTAAAGTAAAGATAGAATGAAGATCCGAAAATACCTTCTGTATTGGCTATTCAGGTGTTTTTGGGTGCCATTAATTACCTACTTTAACTGACTATGCCTAACTGGTAGTTAGATTTACCATTAATTACCTACTTTAACTGTCTATGGCCAACTGGTACTTAGATTTAGACGCAACAAGTGCTTCGAAATCCCAAAGCCCAATATCAACAAACATTCACCATACCTCTACAGTAAATTGGCAGTAGTAGTCAAGAACCCTGCTCAAGTTCTAACTACAGCAGAGGTATGCTTATGTGAACAGTTACTTCAATAATGTGAACACTGCAATTATGGGCTAAACTGTAGTCTGAAGATCCAAGATACTGTACTGATACCTGCTTTGGCTAACTGGTAGTTAGCTTTAGACACAGCAAGTGCACGAAAATGGCAAAGTCCGAAGTCAACAAACCAGTCTAGTACACTAGCCCCACTCCAGGCACGGTGCTCAAACGTCTAGCACCATGCCTGGGTGCTAGACGTTCAAGCACTGTAGGGGAGAGGTGGGTACAGTGGCGCACTTTCAGGTCAAAGCATCGTAACTTTGGCAAATATTAACATTTTTGGACGATTTTTAAACTGTTGTGCAGGCAGTTTATTATTCTACACTGGTGATTTATTTCATACTTCTTCTTTGAACCACTTTTTGATGGAGTCATGTTTTCTGACAGCCACTTTTTGCGCCATTGTTGCAGACTAGGCGGGAACTATGGCGCACCCCATCTGGAACAGTGGCGCACCCATCTGGAACAGTGGCGCAATCAAACTGCTAAGATGAATACTTCGTTTAATGAGTAAGGAAGTACAAAATAATGAACTGAAAATACCTAAAACATGAATACTTCGTATAATGGGTAAGGAAATAAAAAATAATGAACTGAAAATAAAAGAAGAAGGCACACTAGTTAATATTGTAAGCAGTCAGGTCAATGGGGAAGACCAGTTGCTCCGCCTGTCTTTCTGTGGCACCAAAAATATTCAGAGCATGTAGCTTCATTTTGACACTCGACTTGCTGAAAGTGTAATTTTCACTGGTCCTGATGAACTTGTAGAAAGGAACCATTCTCCTAATATACATGAGCTCAATGTCAAAGCTGGACTCAGAGAGGACTTCGCCCACGGAGTAAATTTTGTTCTTTTTGATCTCCCCCTCGCAAACAAGAACATAATCTCCAACACGGACTTCATCGTCACAAGAAAAATCGTTTTGGTCTTCAAGGCCACAGTGGAGGCTTTCATCACTATCACAGCTACTATTGCCTTTTTTGGCAGAGTCACCAAAGTCATCATCAGACGAAGAATCAGAAAACAGGGTCTTTACATGACTGTTTCTCTTGAAATTGCGGTCAAATTTAGTAAAGTATCCAACAGCACTGCCCTTTTTCTTAGGTTGGACATCCTGTTTTTTTGGCACTGGCTTTTGGACAACGGCTTTCATTGTCTTGGGGTTAATCTTAGAAGTCTTGGCCTTTTTCTTTGCCTCCCTTTCCATGAATTCTGGGGGGGACAGGATGTCCCACGTTAGCCTGGGACGAGATGATAAGAAATTACCCAAAATCTTTGGGGGCAGAAGCCTTAAACAGGGTGGTAGGGAGGAGAAGTGTTCGCCAGTGTGTCGGTCTCAGGCGGCTTAAGGCTGCGACGAGTTTGTAGTAGTAGTAGTAGAAGTCAAAACTATCAAATAGGCTACCTACCGCGTGAAGTTTATGAATTTAAAAAATTTCGGGGTGCGCCACTATACCCTCCACCAAAATGCGCCACTGTAGCCGAAATGCCCTCTTTTATCCATTTTGTGAACCAAAATTTGAAATAATGACCGAGAGACAAACAGATAGCTGCACTATGTTTAGAAATGTTGGAGCTTCCAGATGAACTAATATTCGCCAGAATTCGACACTATTTGTAGCCTACAAACCTTAGCAAAGTCAAAAAATATTTTTCATTTGTCCAAGATTTTATTTTTCAAAGCACTTAATCACATACCTCAAAAACTGCAATCGCCCCAAAAAATTGAAAATGGCTGACGATCATAGACCACGTGACTGCCCTCCTAGTGCGTATTTTTTTAGAATTTAATCTAATTAGAGGTGGCAGTGGGATCAAGTGCGCCACCGTAGCAGACTGCGCCACTGTACCCACCTCTCCCCTACTTTGGATTTCATGTATGGTGCATGGATTTCAGTATACAGTGCATACATCAAAAACACAGTTTCTGTCATCACAACTGAGCACCAGCTCGGACAGGGCTGAAATTACTACTATGAATTAGAGAAATCAAAGACAATCCTTTATATATTTTTCACAACAAAAACAAAAGGGCTCTAATGATGATGGAGATGAAAAACCTAACAGCACCCTATTTATTTTCCATGTATTTTCCCTATCTATTCCCCAAGGGCCAATATTCTGGTTGGCTGCTAGGTAGGAAAAGCTGAGGCACAGGACACTTTGCATGCAAAACCCTTGACTATTTAGAAAAGGAAATGAGGTTTTTCACATCTGTAGTCAGCCGAGCCCTTCTGTTTTTGTTGTGAAAAATATATAAAGGATTGTCTTTGATTTCTCTAATTCATGGTAGTAATTTCAGCCCTGTCCGAGCTGGTGCTCAGTTTGTATGACAGAAACTGTGTTTTGATGTATGCACTGTATACTGAAATCCATGCACCATACATGAAATCCAAGGTACAGTGCTTGAACGTCTAGCACCCAGGCATGGTGCTCGTCGTTTAAGCACCGTGCCTGAAAAGGGGCTAGTGTACTAGACTGTCAACAAACGTTCACATAAGCATACCTCTACCCTACTCTACCTGATTGAAAAATGTTCAAGCTTATACTTACCATGCTTCAACAGATACTGCTCAAGACTTAAATTCAAATTTTTGAAGCACCGTCGAACTATGATCAATGATATTTTTCTGAGGTAATATCAGTGGCTCACTGTTCATGCTTGTAGTAACCATTCTATGCTTTATGAATATCTAGTCGGAGTCCCCGACTAGTCCCCATTTTGCGATGATGAACGAATTAAAGCGAAGTCAGACCGGTTAACGAATTTGAATTTTCTGCCAAAGTAAGAAATTCTAGTTTTTGCCAGTTGCTCGTTTGCTAACTTCTCGACTCTAATGACGGCACCGTGACGTCATGCTTTTGCGGAATTCCGCTACAGTTGAGTCGACACCTTCGGACGGAATCTCCGGTCGACACCCATTTTTCCCACTGAAAATTTGTATCAATAGAAGTGGGTGAAAATCGTTCTATAATGTCCATAAGGTAACCTACAAAGATTTTGTCTTTTTAAGGTAGCCTAGGTACAACCTTGTACAGTAGTGAGTGTAACCTTCTACAGTACAGTACAGTAGAGGTATGCTTATGTAAATGTTTGTTGACAGTGGACTTTGCCATTTTCATGCACTTGCTGTGTTTAAAGCTAATTACCAGTTAGCCAAAGTTGGTAATTAAGGGCTTCTTAAAACACCTGTATAGGAATTTTGCATCTTCACTCTACCATTTAGCTCAAAACTGCACTGTTCACATTAAATGTTAAAGCAACTGTTCACATAAGCATAAGTACTGTACCTCTACCAGTCTACCACAAATCCCTGATTTTTGGATACCCCATGCCAAACGCTGGGTATATCTAGCATTTAGCATATTCTATGCATAACGCTGGATACCCTTTGCCAAACGCTGGATACCTCTTGGCAGCCTCTTGGTAACTTAGCCCTGACCTATCTCAATAGAAAGGAGTTATGATTGGTTATTTTTTAGCTTCACTCAAATCATCAATATTTTACTGGGTTACAGTATCCAGCACCTGGCATAGTGTATCCAGCGTTAGGCATAGGGTATGCCAAACGCTAGACATATCCGGCGTTTGGCATAGGGTATCAAAATATCAGGGGTTTGTGGTTGACTGACCTCTACTGTAAATGAGTGATAGAGCCAAAAAACCATCCATTTCTTTTTTTTTCAGAAAAAGGGGTCAACTAGCCTACATAAATCACAGCCGATTATCCAAGGATAACATCTTCTAGACATTACAAAATTAACGTGAAATAAGGTTGGACCAGGGTTGGATTGCTTATGCTGGTGTATTCTGTGTGATGTTTCATAAAATGAAAAGCTGCTTGTGGCAGATTGCTACAGTAGAGTTACCCAAAAAAGACTGAAGAGCCAAACCTCAAACAAGATTTCGAGGTGTTGACTAATAGTGCGAGCACACGATCAGGGTCAGGAGCTCCCGGACTGGAATTCCAGCCCGGATTTTCAGCACCATCATCACTTCCATATGGAAAAGTTGAAATTTTTTCAACTTTTCCATATGGAAGTAATGATGGTAAAAAAAATCTGGTCAGGAATTCCAGACCGGGAGCGCCCGACCCTGATCGTGTGTTCGCACTTTAATAGTGCGAACACAAGGTCAGGATCGGGAGCTCCCGATCTGGAATTCCTGCCCGGATTTCCGTCACCATCATCACTTTGGATGAGATCCCAGGATTTTAATATTTGCTCCAGACTATTCGGTCTTCTAGAGCAGTGGTTCCTGACCGGTGGTGGGTACGCGAAGGCACCAAAATTGGTTTAGTCTGTAGCTTCAAAATCTCGCCCCACTCAGTTTTGATTGCCGAAAGCCTAATATTGCCAACTGATGCATCACCAGCCAAAATGTTTTTTCGGGGGCAAGGTATTTTTACTTACTGGCTGGTCATTTTTACCTGCAGTTAAAAAAATAGCTGTTTCTACGGAAACCTCTGACCCGTTTCTTCCGACTTGTTTCTTTTTAACTGTCTGGCAGACCACTTTGGGGGAAGGGGTGTTGCCAACCCGTGTCTGACGCCTCTGATTATAAGCCCTAGTGAATGTCAACTAAATAATGTTGATTCTAAAACAGCTAGCCTACTGCCGTAAACTCTGTTCTGTTCCTTTGTCAAACAGCATCGTTTCAAGAAGAATCGAAGACATGGCAAGCGATATTGTCATTCAATATCGTTAACAGTTTTCTTCAGAACAGTTAACAGTTTTCTTTATAACAGTTTTCTTCATGTATCACTTGTCGGATCGGGACTTGCCTGTACCGCACTTCCTTGATATGCTGCTATTGCATGACCAAGGCGGAAGTCTCAGCAGAAATTTCGCAAACTTATAAAAACACTTACATAATGCTTTAAAGGAACCATCTTGCTTATTCTGCCTTTTTATCAGCCCTAGCTCCCTTATGGAATTGTAAACTTCTAAGATCCTCACTTTTCTCCGTTCTTTCGTTTTGTACTCACGGTCTTTTAGCACTGACTCGGCCTAGCCGAACTCTGCCCGTCATGCAACGCGGACTTTGCCGAAAGCTTCAAAGTCCGTCGAGTACTCTTTTACACATACGAATATGAGGCTAGGTTTATCTTGGTTTTCCCACTTTTAAAACACAGCGCGTTCCTTTTTAAAATATATTGCGTCCATCCGTAGCGTAGGCAGATTTCCGTTGTGTTCATCGTCTAGGCGATTTAATTCCGAATGGTCCTAGACGCCAGATGGTTTTGCCAGCCTGTCGTCTAGAGATTCGAAGGCCCGGATTCTAGGTCCACCTTTATGGTGGAGTGTTCAGGCGAACAAAATTGGCAGGGGATACGCTCTGTACTGTGTTTACTACTAATTTCCCCAGTGTTTCTCGATACTAGAAACGGAGCAAGAAAACATTAGAGATTTACCAACAAGATGTTGGGGGGGGGGGGGCAGCTGTCTTCCCACGCCCCTTAGTTTCGCCACTGTTGCTTGTGCAAATCTGCCCCCCCCCCCCCCGAAAATGAGCTAGGTTTCCACACTGAACGATCACATTTCTGTAAATGGTATACTGTATCTGGTATTTGTGAATAGTTTTGGCTGTGGCTTCTGTTTCTGTAGTAGTTTATCCTTTTGATCCTTATCACATAGTGTATTTTCAGTTGGTCACCATTCTTCACATCTCCCGATTGTGTACCAGACACAGAAGATTACGAGTCAGAAAGCTCAGGTTTTCAGCTGGAAGATTGTCAAGATTTTGATGAAGAGTTTCTGAAAGTTCCAGATACCGAATCTGTGACGCAAGATCATCTGAAAATTTTCATCAAAGGGAATGGCCTTCCCCTGCGAGTCTTCTTCCTGGATGGTAGTGATATGGACAAAAATACTTTGTCCCGTTGTGGAGGAGTGATAGTAGCTGAAGGCCAAGAGTATGATATCTGCCTTGCATCCCCTGATTCTCCAGCAGGTTTTTCTGAAGATGTCTTTTCGACCGATTATTTACATACCTGTGTTAGAAAGAATGTCTTACTGACACGATTGGATGACTTCCGGCTTAACAAGGTTTCTCGGTTTGCGAACCCAGAGGTGCTAGTCGATATTTTAAAAGGTACAAAACCCAGAAGTGCCCTGAGGCCTAAGGTTGCAAGGATGAGTGCGTCAAGTTCTAGAGGAAGAGCAGCGCCTCCCAAAGTGAAAGAGTCGATTGATGAAGTGCGGCAAGAAGTGGCAAGGGCCCCGGTTGCGGAAGGCATACCAACTGTTGAACAAGACAGTTCTACATGCTCCTCTGGAATCCTTAGCCCGGTACCCTCAGCAGTTTCGCCTTCGCGAGTTAATCGAACTCGGAAGCCGTACACGTTTTCTGAGCAAACGAAGATATTGGCCTACATTAACAAACATAAATTGTACAGTGAAATAAAGGGTAAACTGATTTGGAAGAAAATGGAAACTGACGTTCTGCTCCCTCAAAGGTCTTGGCAGTCAATGAAAGAGAACTTTCTAAAAAAGATTATTCGGAATCTGGCCTCTTTTGCTCTGTCTCCTGAACAAAGAAGAAACTTCGAGGTGGCGGCGGTGAAGCGCAGATTTGTCCGATGAGCTTTTATCCCACGTATTTTAAAGGTAAACCGTGGTGTGCGTGGTAATGGCAACTGCTTTCTGGATGGTAATGCTCCCTAGTTTTTTGAAGGCGATAGGCTACAGTTAGTAGGTCGATATCTAAGGCCACATATATTGGGTCGATGTACCCTTTCAGGGTTCGTGCGGCTCTGGAAATCAGGGGAAAATCAGGGAATTTTTGGGGGTCAGGGAAAATCGTGAAAAGTCGCAGGTCAGGGAAATTAATGAAAAAGTTCAGTCTATGCTTATGCATCGATTTTTTTTTACTGGAGTTTCCTTTCCGTCGGTTCTCTGCCCAAAGTTTATCAGTTGATAACTCTATTCTTTGAGCCGTCCCAGTCTGTGCTTCAACGTATACGACGGCTTGTTTGTTTGAATTGAAGAGGCCAAACGAAGGAAGAGTATAGTCGAGCAGGAAGGCCGCGAGCATTGCAAAGGCTTGAAGATGAGGTGAAAAGCTTTCAGGCGCGACTGAATTTATTATCCTAAGATCATCTTTGCGTATTGTAGCCTAATGTCATTAGCGGTCATGATAGACGGTATGATTTTCCCGTCTGTCCTGACTTCGCCTTCTGGGATCCCAAAACGTAAGTGGAGGGATACCTATGACATTGCAAAAGTTGTCCGTATGTCTGTCTGTCCGTCCGTCTGTAACTCTCGAAGGGAATGAGATATTTTGGTGAATCTTGGTGTGAGGATTCATTGGCCAAGGGTAAGGTCAGGTTCTTATATGGGCTATGTAGCTCTAGATTTAGGGGTGGGGGTTGAAATTCAGGGACAAACAAAATATATTTAAACAGTTAATGTTATAGTCGATTATGGGGTAAGAAGGCATGCTGAGCACGATATTGAAAACCATTGACTCGCCGGACAAGTAGTTCGTCTGGAATCCGGCAAAACCGGAAAGTTGGTTAAAAATTAAAGTTTTATTGGAAGTTGATTAAATGTTCAATTTTGATGTAAATCGTAGTTTCCGTCCGTCTGTCGGTCAGCCGGGTTTTGCTAGTTCTTCACATAAGCTAGGACGATGAAACTTGGCAGGCATATCAAGGACCCGACCAGATTAACTTTGAAATATCCACTTCCTTGGTCCGATCATCTGGGGGGGGGGGGAGGGAGACGATAACCGGAAAATTGACGTCATGTATCGGACGACCCACTTCAAATCCGGACAGGATCCAGTGACTTTGGGGGATTCCGAGGGAGGAACCGAAAATCTCGGGAAAAGCTTGGAGTGGAGGGATCGGATGAAACTTTGGTGGGAAGAAGAAGCAAAATCCTAGACACGTCGTTGACATAAACGGATCAAAATTCGGGCACCATGTGGTGGAGTTGGGGGCACCGGAATTGGGCGATCCCGCGAGCTGGGTACTTGGACGATGAAACTTCGTAGGCGTATCAGGGAGCCGAACAGACTGACTTGAGAGTAGTCTTTTCCCGATCCGACCATTGTAGGGGGAGTGGAGGGATGGGGATCCGGAATATAATGCCATGCATAACCTTTAAACGGGTGATCAGATTTGAATGAAACTTGGCATTTTGGAAAGAGGTATCGTTTCAGATCTTCCTTGTCAAGTTTGGACCGGATCCGATACTTGTGGAGGTTGGAGGAGGGCACCGCAAATCTCGCGAGACCCTTAGAGCCGAGGGAACGGGATGGAATGTGGTGGGAAGAACAAGCGTAAGCCCTAGAAACGTTAATGAACAAACCAGATCGTATTGAGGCTCTTTTGGGGAAACTTCCCTAAACTTTTTGACTTGCACAAAAGCCAAACAAATGAGTTTTGAATGGGATGCAAATTGGACAGTAACAGGCTAGATTTTTCATTTGGTGTCCGGACCAGATCTGGTCACGGTAGGAGAAGGACGATGCGCGAATCGGAAATTTGCAGATAAGCTCCAATTCGAGTCAAACTTGATAGACGGGAAGAGGAGATGGCAGGGATTCGAACTTTACATGTCCGAGTCGTATTTGGCCACAGTGGGGGGAGTCGGAGGGAGAGTCCCGGAAATTATGTGGCTCGCGTAGGGGTCAAACGAGTGAAGCTATTTGAATGAAACTTAAAAAGTAGAGAGATCATATGCCCTGGACGTCATATTTTTCCGGATCGGATCCGAGTACGGGGATGAGGGGTACCGGGATTTCCCGAAAATCGCCCAGATTCGAGTGAAATTTGATAGGGGGTGAAGGTGCCTTAGATGATCCATTTATGTGTCTGAAGCAGATTCGGACGCAGTTGGAGGGGGGGGGATAACGGAAATAGTGGAGTACATCTAGGGATCAATCGAGTGATTTGCCCTGGATGATACGAGGCGATCTCGGAAATGCTGAGACTCTAGTGAAACGAGATACCCTATTTCTAGGTCCGAACTTAGGGTTTGGGTTGAAGGGTTACTTTTTTACATTGTCGTCTACTTTCTTGTATCACCTACTCGTAACAAGTGCCCTATGAGCTTGTAGCTCTTGTTTGGCGGTAATTTCGGATGTTGGACCATGAAAATAAATCCAAAAAAAATCTCAATAAATAGAATTTCAGGCTTACGTCGTCACCATTCTGTACTAGAAATACCCTAAGTTTTGTTTCTATCTACCTGTCAACCCAGTTTTATTGTTTGGCCATGGATTTGCCGCTAAGTTTGACTTCCCGCCATAATCGAGCCACAAAATCATCGAACACCACCTCGAATTCGTTCTTTTCAAATTCCATCCAAAAAAACATTTTGGTTAAGGTAACACGCTTGCTGGCAACGCAAACGACCGCGGAAACACCCTTTTCGAGTCACAAACACCTTGTGGAACCACAGAAAAGCCTGGAAGGAAGACCTTCTTTATACTCGTACTTGTGCTTTCGCAGTCCAGCCCTTGTCGGCTCGCGTCGACGGATGGTAACCGTACGCAATAGTTGACCCTAGTAGTTTGAAAAGAAAAAAAAACTAATAACCTCTTCCGTTTAGACTGGGGACGTCATTTACATCCGATTATTACACCTCCGTCGTCGGATGAACTTCAGTCCCGGCAACTGCTTTTTTGGCATGGTGAGACTCGGTGATTAATGTGATAAAAGATGAATCAGCTGTCACTCTATCTTATTTTGACCCGTTGGAAAGCCGTCTTTTGTCTGGAGAAAGTCAGGAAAAGAAAATTTGAAACTCGGACCTCATATTGTACTAACGACTGGCGAGCGAAAAGAGTGATAAACGAATTGTACAGGCCAGTTGCTCGCCATTAAGTTTTTTAGAACGAGAATCGGGCTAAAGTGGATTTTTTTGTTAGCTTCGAAAGCTGCCAACTGCGTGAATGTCGTCGAGAAATTTTTAGAACCAAATTGGTTAGAATCGATTATCATTTTACCCAACCCGAAATCGGTATCATTCTATTTACATGCAAGAGATGACACTGTAAACAGTTTCTCCGAGAAAGGATTAAGGTTAACTGCAGTATTTGCTACTGGGATTAATCTTATCGCTATTGGGATAAGATTAATCCGAATTATAAATCAGTAGAGACAATATTAATCCCAATAGCAAATACTGTAAGAGGTTTGTTTTTTACAGTGAAGGCAGTTTGAGCTCGAGTGACTTCAAATTCGGTCAAATATTACGCTTCATTTCTTGTTCTCAAATTATCCCGTAGGCCGCGAAATAAATGCTGTGATTTGGTTTGTTTGGATTTTCCGAAGTTCTCGGACCGACGAATCGGACGAGAACTGCTGATGATCGATCAGTGATGTGCGTCTAAAGTTGACTAACAGACGAAGAACCGTTGATGATGTACGTTTGTTGCGTTTCAGCAGATACCATGGTATCCGTTACCGCGGTAACTGGATCTGCAGTTAGTCGTTTTTGCAATTACTGTGATATGCATGATATCACGGTTGCTCTGCTAAAACGACTATTGCCGAAATTGCGCCTTTCCAAGTTACCCCTAAAGAAGAAGTGATATCCAGTCACATCAGTAGGTGCTAAACTTCTCTCTGAGATGACGTGATATGATGTTTCAGATGCCACGATCAGTTACCACTTTGACTTTGACTTGCTTTATTTACTACTAAATACAAAATAAACTATAAAAACACGCAACCGCCCTGGGAAGGCTCAAAAAGCCTGATGATGGAGGACTGTAATCCTCTGATTCTCAACCTATATCAAATTTCACAAAAAAAATTGCGGACCGTGGTATCTGAATATCATATACCACGATAACTGGCCAGATACCACGATAATTGCAAAAACGCCTTTTGACCGTGGTATTAGATACCACGTTAACTGCGAAAACCAGTTTAGACCGTGGTATCAGATGCCATGGTATCTGCTAAAACGCAACTTATGAAAGTGGCTGAGCCTCGTCACTGCAAGCCCATTTCTTGCATTGAGGCAAAGTCGTACAACATCACAACCTTTAGAAGTTGAATGTGAATTGGTTCCGTTTGTCAAAGTGAGTGATTCATTCCCTTGATATTCCATGTTTTGTTTGTAGTTTTCGTTCGACTGTGCCAAGTATATGCCTTACCCTACAGTGGTGCTTAGTTCTTGTGAGTTATGGTATAAAGTAGGCTTCGTCGCTCAGATCCACAGTTTTACTCTTAGCCAGTTCAAGGCTCAGGCATTTTTTTATTTTTAACCTGCTTTTTGGATTATAGCGGAGTACGAGTAAAATGCATAAAGTAAAATACACATATTAAAACACTAAACAATACAATGTAAATGAACATGACTACATTCTTTTCCTATAGTTTGAAAATACATTCTTTTCCTATAGTTTGAAAACGCACTATTTTTAAAACAAAAAGCACGCATTGTTTGTCTTTTCTGGAGAGTAAGACGTTGGTGATCATTTTATTGGCTCGTGATTTAAGAAAATGAGTGTTTTTAGCAACCGTTCGAGGATAAATACGCAGTTCAGTTTTCTTTTTACTTTCGTGTGTTTTTTTTCGTTTCTCATTGCATTCACAACCATGGGTTCGACAACTCTGTCAGAATTCTTCGTGTGTTCTCTGCGTATTTCAGTGACATTCCCTAGCGTTTCCAGTGCTGTTGGACAACCCCAGGGTTGGTTATAGCATTTGGTGATAATTAACTGCAGGATCAACTTTTCACACCAGCCAACTTGTTACAGCTACACTGTCAGAAGTTTCACACAAGGGTGCGCAGTTTTTACAGACAACACTCGGGGTGTAACCTGTCGTAGTATTGAAAATGTTATGCATTTAATGTTATACATACCAAGCATTTCCAAAAAACGCAGAATCTGGGCCATCTACTGACTTTTCTGTTTGTCCTCATGATATCGGAAAAGGCAGCAGATGGCGCAGATTCGGCGGTTTTTTGGCTCCTCCTGGCAATGTTTGACATAACAAAAATTTGACGGGTAACGTCTTCAGAATCACAACACATTACATCCCGATGGTTGTCTGTTAATTGAAACTGCCCATCGGTGTATTTATCTGTTATAAAACTTACGACAGTTTAATAAGCATTCAGGACTGTTCGTTCTTTGGTATGTAGATCCTTCACCTTTTGGTGTGTCTTTATTTTGCCGTTATTCGGTTCACTTAAACAAAAAAGGAATTCCAGAAAGCTCAAGAATTAAACATACAAAATCTTCTACCTTACATTTGGTTTTCATATTCCCGGTATCCTTCCTCCAATAAAGCCGAATAAGTACAAATTCAAGAAAGAGCCATGATAATCAAAGAAACGAAATTTTGAATAAAACCGTATGTTTAGAAACCGACCGGTATCACAATGGAGTTGATTCATTGTGATACATTCAAGGTGCTTGTTGTTGTTTTTTTTAACCGTCGTGTATGTATCTGAAAAGAAGAGTGTTCTGACAAATAAAGTGTAAGTTTCCTTATTCAGTTAGTTTGTTTTTTGTCGTCTGACATTGGGACAGTGTCTCAACAAGGCAGTGTCTATCGTCCCCCGGTTATGAGCTATTAGTACTCGACCAGCCGAGGAATCAAGCCTCCAGTCGCTATTAGTACCTAACTGGTCGAACACTTGCGTCTTTGGAAGCTACAAGTACCTGGCCGTTTGGAAGGTGGAGTAAGGAACGAACAGGTCGAGTAATTACTGCCATGGGAGCTATCTTTCCTGGACCATACAAATGAAATCGGGAAAGTTGTAAGGTCGAGTAACCAACCCCCCAGGGACTAATAGTACTCGACCATGTAATTGGTTAAGTAGGTCGAGTATTCACGGTAATGGCAGCCATTAGTACTCGATTAAAAAAGAAATATGGATGGGGGAGTATTTGGCCTCTCAGGAGCTGTCCGTACTCAACCTAATATTACCGAGAGGTCAAGTATTCAGGGCGCTGACGGATGAAAATACTCAACCTGTTGAAGGAGGTCGAGTACTTGACGCTGCTATTCCTCCAGACAGTTTTACAGACGTAATGCGTGAAATTTATCGTGATTTCAGTAATAATTAGTAGGCTATCTGGTAGAAAAAGGACGGAAAAAGGGAAAAAATTAAACTTTCCCACATCAAAAGAATCAACAACTACAGTTTCGAGGATTTTATAATAGGGGTGCGACGTTTTTTACTTTCAGGATCTCAGAACGCAGGATCAAGGGGAGCGGGAGATACTAAATTATTATTTTTATTTCGATAACAGAAATATTCGGTATATTTAGGGGGATTCGGTAGTTATGGAAATTCCGAATAGACTATCGGTACAGATCTATCAGATATAATGCTCGGGATTCGGTGTAATTGCCAGATTCGGTAGTTATCACGAATTCGGTGAAAGAATTTACTGAAAAAAATTTGCACCAGACAAGTACCTGTAAGGAAATAATTTAGACGTTTTCAGCTGTTGACGGCTGTAAAACTAACAGAAGTATTATCGGACGCGTTTACATGTGTAATATTTCCAGCTATTTTAATCAACTGTCTGTAAAACAGCTATAACTTGCTGTATCCTACTGTATTTAGCTGTTTTCAGCTGTAATGATTACTTTCGTTGGTCCAACACGTGCCGCCAAAACAGCTGTAAGCACACAGAAGTATTATCGGACGTTTTCAACAGGTGTCTCAAATGCAGGTGAATATAGCTGTTCCGAGCTGTAGACAGCCGTAAACTGTTTTCCGAGCTCCGTATGAAACACAGACGATACCAGCTGAGTCGTTGCTGCAAATTACTACATTGCTATACTTTCTCATATAACATATAGGCCAGATAGCTGCTTTCGATAGTTGCTTCTCTCCAACTTCAACTTCTGCTTAATTTGCTGTGGTTCAACTCAGTCAACTATAGTTGCGTTTTTGCTGATACCATAGTATCTGTTACCACGGTAACTAGATCTGCAAGTAGTCGTTTCTGTAGTTATCGTCGTATCTGATATACGGTGATCTGTAAAAACGACTATTGCGAAATTGCACTTTTCGAAGTCATCTCAGAAGAGAAACAGATATCCATTTACACGTGAGATGACTTTTCAGATACCACGACCAGTTACCAGTGTTGTATCAAGGACAAGTTTCTTGGATGTTCATTGTCAAATTCGGTTCGCATTCGATAACTGGGGGGGAGGGGGGGGGGGTAGAGGGGGATACCCGAAATCTCTTGGAACGCTTTTTCTCGTTTTTGGGATCCCAAAACGTAAGTGGAGGGATACCTATGACATCGCAAAAGTTGTCCGTCCTTCCGTCCGTCTGTTAGCACGATAACTCGCGAAGGGGTTGAGATATTTTGATCAAACTTGGCATGAGGACTCTTTAGGTCAAAGTACAGGTCAAGTTCGAAGATGGGCTATGTAGCTCTTTATTTGAGGGTGGGGGAGGGGCTTCAAATCAAGGGGAACAAAAAATACTTTTTAAAAGCTAATGAAATAGCCGAGTTTGAGAAATTTGTTTTCTCGCCGGACAAATAGTTCACCCGGAATCCGGTGAAAACCGTAAAATTTGTGAAAAGTAAAAGTTTAATATGAAGTTGATTGGAGGTTCGATTTAGGGGCAAGGAAACGTGCTAAGTCGGGATATGAAAATTATTTTCTCACCGGAGAATTGGTTCGGCCGGAATCCGGCCAAAACCAGAGAATTTGTTTAAAGTAAAAAAATGTATTTAAATTTGATAAGATATTTGATTTGTGGGTAAGTAGACATGCTGAATTCCCATATACGGCTTATGCGCACCCATACACGGCTTATATATAGGACTTCCCATATACGGCCCATATACGGCTTCCCATATACGGCTTATGCGCGCCTATCCCCTCACCACCGTCTTATCGGTTTGTTTCGATGATTTTGTGTATATTTCGTTTTCTTTTTTTGTGTTTTTTTTTACTTATTCCTACTCCACCATATTTACTTCATGTGTGGGTGATAAATAAATTAAATTAAATTAAAAATATGACACTCATTTTCTCTCCGGACGTATAGATCGCTCGGAATACGGCTGATACCGGAAAATTTGTTAAAAGTAAAAGTTTAATCTGAAGTTGATTAGAGGTTGGATGTAGGGGTAAGGAGACATACTGAGTTTGTTTTTGAGCTTTACTTTTTCGCAGGACAAGTAGTTCAGGAATTCCGCCGAAACCGGGAAATTGGCAGAAGTAGGTAGGAAGTTTCGATTTGCTTCGTCATAATAGATATGACTTAATGGGGATAACACACATCCTGAATCCATATCTAAACTTGGTTTTCTCATATGATTAGCTGTTTGGCCTTAATCTGTTTCTAAATTTTAACAGTAAAAGTTTTCAAGGAGCCTGGCGAAGACTGGATCTGGCAAAGACAAGACCCAATTGTCTGGATCAAATCTGAACTTTTGGGATCCCATCGAAACCTTTGGTCTTGTTTTCAAAGCCCTACCCCTTTCTAAGCTAGGACAATAAAACTTGGAAGGCATATGAGGGAACGGACCAGGTTAACTAGGAAATAATCACTTCCCCGATCCAGCCATCGCGGGGAGAGTGGAGGGATGGGGAATGCGGAAACTATAATCATTCATAACTTTGGAACGGGTAATCGGTGAAGAACAAGTGTCTCAGATTTCAATTTCAAATCTAGCCCGAATCCGATAACTAGGGGTGGGGTAGAGGAGGGGACCGGAAATCTTTTGAAACGCTTAGGGTCGAGGGATCGGGATGGAACTTGAAGGGAAGAACGAGCATTAACCCTAGAGACTTTATTGACAAAATAGGACCGGATCGTGTCGTAGTGGAGGGTGTTGGAGAGGGTTTCTTGAATACTGCAGTAATCACGAGTTAGCGTACTTCCAGATGTACTATGACCATGAAATTTAGCCTTCCAATTCAGAGCAGGCACAAGGTTTTTGAGAGAGGTAGTGTTCCTGATGGGAGGTATGCTTGCCCACTTTGTGAGAAGGAGGAAGAAAATTTGGTAGTAGATGCCCGAAACTTTCTGATTTTAGGAAAATTTATTTGTTTTTGTATATAGCCCGTGGGCTTTTGAAATACACTGACCTATCTATCTATCTATTAGGTACCCTCCTAGTTCGACTTGAAAATAGTTGAAAAAAAATGTTAATTTTGTCTCGGCACAGCTTCAGTCGGAAGTCCGTCCCTGAAGACGAAGTCGAGTCGTTTAAACCAGGTTTTGCAACCCCGATAGATCGGAGACATGATTCATGGGGACAGCAATGCGGCTACCTGTTCTACTCCCATGTGAATTGGATCTGCCTCACTCAGGTCTTTCAGATTTCAGCCTGTCAAAATTACAATAGGTAAAATAGGTTAGTTGTTAAAGTGAAGTCTGACTGGATAACAGTGATATACCTTATAGACGAAAAGCGAGAGACAAGGTTATGTGCATTGATTGTTGGTCAAACTTTGGCTATAAGTGAAAAAAGAAGGAGTAGTATTTTTAAACAGAATGGAAAAGGCATCAGCAATAAATGACAGGAGACCAGCGAAAAAATTGTGCCCAGAACAGATGGAAAAATGTCGATTAGAACGAGAGGTTCAGGTGGTAACACGCTTGAAAAGGACAAGGAAGATCTTAATATACACCCGAAATTCGTTTCCCAGGACAGGAAGGGTTCTGCAGACGCTAGAATAGCTCGTTTTAGTCGGGAGGTAAATTTTTTAGCCTCTATGCTAGCAGAGGCGTTTCTATCCAAAATGTTTGGGGGGGGGGAGCAAAAATATTCCTTCAGCCCAAGCTGACTGCGAATCATATTTATCACTGCTGACTGTGAATCATAGCACTATCAGATATGGGAGGAGCACGTATTTACCGACTGGCTGGTAATTTTAACCGGCTTTTTGGCAAAAAAAAACGACTGTTTGTGACAAAAAATCGACTGATTTAAAGAAAAACCGACCGTTTTTAAAAAAAATCGACTGTTTCCACAAAAAAATCAACTTTTCTTGAGAGAAACCGCGGCCTTCGCGCCGATTCACCAATTTTTTACCGACTGGTCGACAACATCGCGGGGGGGGGGGGCGTCCCCCCCCCCCCCTACGTGACGCCCCTGTATGATACTGTTAAGGCACATCTGAAAAGACTTCGTGTAATTCAGGACCCTCATACAACTCGAAAATGATCTCTTTTATGTTTAAGACATTGTAAAAGCGAACTTCTCGTCTAAATTGCTGTGTATAGCTTCTTCTGTCGCGTAGAATCAAATTCTGAAAACCACTTTTAAGTTGCAATTTTTCAGATATAGCTCACTGTACCTTTAAGGACCGTTTACGCTTGTGTTGTAACACGAATAAAAAATACTTCGCCTTGTAAGCATTAACTTCCGTTCAACTTGAAAATCAAGTTGTACGCCCACGAATGCGCAGATTAACAACACGGAGCCTGGAGCCTGACAATGAATCCCAAGAGAACCTAACCTTTGATGACTTAGGGACACGAAAAAATCCAGATTTTTTTTTGTTTAACGCATTGGCAAAAATGTTTTCCTCGTTTCGTTTCTGAGGAAGCGTATTTTGAACGTGAAAATTCCTTTTTTTTGATATTAGTTCGGAAAAATCTACTTTCTTTTCCATGGGCATTATTTTGTCACTTTTTTTTCGATGGACAGAGTCGTGATTTCGTAGCCATTATTAACTTCTCATTGGGATCGCAAAGAGACGCTCTGCTCCTTGGCGTTTACATCCATAAATCCTGATGATTTTTTTCTTTTAATGCACTGACAAACTTCCTCGTTTTGTTTCTGAATAAGCGTGTCAAAAAAATGACTTTTTTTGCTTTAATTCGGCACACATCTACTTTGTGTCTACTTTGTTTTTTCGACGGTCAGATTTGTGATTTCAAAGCTATTCTTTCCTTTTCGATGGGATCGCAAAAAGACGGTCTGCTCCTCGTCGTTCACAAAATTTCGCCTGCGGCGCATTTCCTAGTATTCCCTATTTAGAGGAACGGTGTGTCATTTACAAGGCGATTAGGCTTGGAACTTTTTAGATCTGAAACACATTAAAGGCTGGCTAGAATCTTTAATTTGTCCGGGGACAGGCGTTGAAAGCTTTCCTCTTTAGCAAAGGTGAAATGTAAAGCTGAGGCTATGAAGGTATGTGTAGAAAAATTTTTATTACAAGAATAATATCAGCTGATGCATTGCAGCTAGTTTTAACCCGGCTCTATTATTTGTCGGTGGGGAATGTACGCCATTGCCACTTAGTCGCAACAGTTCATTTTTATTGGTACGTGCGAGTCGTATATTACGATCCGGGAGTCGTTGAAATGAGGGGTCTCACCCCCCCCCCCCTGGCCTGAGTGCTTCGGGCCACCCCTGTATGATGCACCTGAAATCACAAGCCCTGTTGGAATGAGTGATCACCTAACGGTTCTTCGGAGACCAAAGTCGTTCACGCCGGTTCCTGAAAAGAAAAAAAATGTAATTTCGTACTTACAGTGAAACTGCCGTAAAAGACTTTAGGTCCGCATTGTCCTCCTTTAACTGGACGCAACTATATAAATCTACAGATTCAGAAACTATGACAGACCAGTTATGCGATCAGTTAAATTTACTGTTTCGAGCTTATTTTAAAAGGTAAGAAGAGACCCCAATGCTCACAAACTTGATACCTGTTGATTCTTGTCACGGCTAACGAACTTTACTCCTGGGCAATCTGGGCCCAGTTGACCATGAACGGGGTGAGTGGGGGAGGTGCAACTTTGAAAGCAGTGTCCCAGCCCTAGGATCTACAGGTACAAGGAATTCCATCGTCCTATGTCAAGTTATGAACCTGATTCACTGAGTAATCTGACGGGGGCAGGCAGAAACCCCAATACCCACAAGTGTACCAACTTGATACTTGCATTGGTTCACGAGTTATGAGCTCAACAAAATACGGTAAAAACCGGAAACCGAAAGCGCTCGCAATAGTGGATTGTCCAAAGGAATGAATGCTACTCTAACCCTGGTTTCTCAGTTTCGACTTTCTTAGTTTCAGCTCGGCGGAATGCTGCCGGAGTAGTGTACATAACAGATGTTTGATAGACTGAAGATAGAAAAACTTGTAACTTGGCCATAATATTAACGTGTTCTACATTTCTTTGTACATAGTTGCATAATACAAAAATTTAGTTTCTTAAATAGTTGGCCCTTGTACAGCGAAGAATTGGTCCAGGCAGGGGTGTGGTCTAACAGTCAAGCTAACAGTAAGACCTGAAAACTGAAATTCATTTCTCAATTTTTATTTTTTGGTTGTGAGACTAATTGATTTTGTCATAAAAACAATGCATTTCTCCAAGAATTTTAGTTTTCTAATATCGCTAATTAAGACCATTTCTGGCTCGATAGCCACAAAAGAACTAATGCAGAAATATAGCTCGTTTTCACTCTACTATCAAGCGGAATCTCAAAATTTTCGCGATCTGGCCGGTTCTTTTGGAGTGGATCTACCAAGACCCACTTTTTCTTACCTTACCTTGCCAAAATTACCGTAAAAAGAAAAGAAGAGTACCTAAATACTTGAACATCTCGAGATATGAAGTCCTAAGGGTAGGTAAGAAGCTCAAAAATTTTCAAGGTCGTTTTGAATTTCCCCGATTTTTTTCGAATTTTAATGCTGACGTTTTCAAACATCAACAATGGAATATTTGGCCTAAAATTTCAAAAATTCGTCAGAGTCCGAATAATTTTTTTTTTGCCGAAAAACAATTCGGGGAAGGTCCAGGGCTGTGGTAGATCATTCTGAGAAATTTTCGTCAAAATCTGAGAAATTGATTTTTTGCCTGGCTTCATTTCGCTGGAGTGACCCATCCTGTAACTCTTTCGAAACTTATTCATGCCACTATATATTCCTTATTCAGTATCCCTCCATTCCCCATGAGTATCGCTCCATCAACAATGTAGACACCGAGGTATAAATATAAGGTTTGAAGCCAAGCTGACCATTCATTCCAAATAAAATAGAAAAAACGAGATTTTCGGTTTTTTTCTTGATCAGCTAGTCACCCCTCCAAGATAATGTGAGAGGGATAAATAAAATTTCGGATATTTCGGTTCAGTCATAAAATCCACCACAATAACAACAGAAAAACGATGCGGAACCAAAAAACAATAAGACGACATGTGACTAGAAACCAGAAGGACGATGCGGGCTTAACGACATGCAGATAAAAGTAAAATAACGAAAGATAAAATGTGCGTGTTCAAAGTGGATATGTAAAAATCTGTAATTATTTACAATTCTGAATTCTGTGTATATTTACAATTTACCATCTGTCTGGGAAAGCGCAGAAGCTTTCACCCAGAAAACGGCCCACTCCAAAAATCCTTTATATTTTATTATATCATTATGTCTTATTATATCCAAAAATTCCATTAGCCTATGTCTAGGTATTTTTTCTGATTTAGTTTTGTTTTCTTCGCTGAGGACGGTTCGCCGGAAGTGCAACCGAAATATCCGAAATTTTATGTATCCCTGGCACATCATCTTGGAGGGGTAACTAGCTGATCAAGAAAAAAACCCGAAAATCTCATTTTTTTTTTCTACTTTATTTGACACCAAGGTATACACTCAAATTATACTATTTGAAACGGAAAGATGTACTGATCCATCTATCTGTCTATAGATAGATAGAGCTAAATCGCATATCATACTGGCCCATAACTGGCCATTTGTCTGTCATGTCACGTAACTTGTCAGTACAAATTACAATGATTAATATCTTCTTACCACTAAATCGACTATCTCATTAGCTGTTTAAGAGAATTTTGTTCGCCCCTTAATCCCCCTCTCCCACTCCTAAATGTTGAGCTACAGAGCCCATCCACGAACTCGACCTCTCCCTTGACCCAAAAAGTCCTCACACCAAGATCATCAAAATATCTCATTCCCTTCGAGAGTTATCGTGCTTACAGACACACGGCCAGACAGAAGGACAACTTTTACGAAGTCATAACATAGATAGGCCTATCCCTCGACATACGTTTTAGGATCCGAGAAACATTAAAATAAAAAATTACATTGACAAATTTGGCAGTATCTGTTCACTTTGAGTAAAAATTTTCGAGGTTATCGTGAAGAGTGAGAAAGAAAAGGAATGGTTAGAATAAGCAATGTTTGTTGTCGTTTGTCATAAATGATCAAAGTTGTACATTCCCGCACACTATACGGTTCTGGCCTTCATGGAAGTTTTCCGTAGGTTCTTTTGTTGACTGAGTGATAAAGATAAAGTTGTTGAATTGTTTTCGTAATCGAACTATGCAGTCTGACCCGCGGAATAATTAATATTGGCTGATGTCAAGATTTGCAGAAAGGAAAGATGCAATAAAAAAAACATTAGTCATTTCTATCGACTGGTAATGATTTTCCCCATTTTAACGCCATATCAGTTAACTCCTTTAAAGTTTAACTGAAAAATGTCTTAGATTCGAATAGGCTGAATTATTTTGCGTAAGGTGTTCTTTTTTTTCATCTTGGAGTCTTGTTTTGCGTTTGAATTCCAAAAGCAAAGAATAAAATGTACAGTTCCGGAGTGTAGTTACTTCTGAAGAGAGCGAGAACGGAAGTGCTTTTGCTTATTTGTTCTTGGTTCCATGGAGTTGGTAACCACTTCCAACAGTTGCTCATGTAGGCCTTGCCTTCACACTAGCATGACGAAAGGTATCCCAAGCCGTCCTGTCCTTGTTTCTTGAGAAGTTACAACTGGGCTTCGCGGCAACACCTATATAGGCCAAGCACAAGCTTGACCACAATAACACTTGGCCAAAGCGCTAATAAAACATTTTGCAGACCTGTTCAGTTTGTAATACTGTCGCTTTCTTTATTTGTTTCCTTCCATTAATGGTGCTGTCTTTTTGATATCAGAAGCCATGTTCAATTCCCATTCTTGTACTTCCCTTGTCCCTGGAGTCTCTGGTGATATAACGCGGCAACAACTGTAAAGATGCCAGTAAAAATACGGGTAAATTACAGGTAAAATATATACATTGTTAAATCGGTAAGATACATAATACCAATTCTACGGGGGTCCGGGGAATTATTATGTAATTTTTCTCCCCGAATTTAATCAATTTGATCTTTAGGCATACTGAGCATTGTACTGTTACGGTAGCGATTGGATTGACGATCGGGTCTTTTTGTCCGGAATTTCTGAACTTTCGCCATCAGGTTGAAAAATTGTTAGGCTTGACAAGGCAGTTGTAACAAAGCCAATGGGGTTGCACTTGTCTATGTTTTTCAGGGTCCCTTCGTTTCAGGGAAATAAACAATGATAACAAAAATAATAATCTTTGATTTTGTGGAGATTTCAAAGTAGACAAGCACGTCCAACATGTCGCTCGAACATGGGTTGTCAGTTTCGGAAGTCGACCTCCAGTCCAAAGAAGTGTATTTTAACCGAAGAAGCTTTAAGCTGCTTATCTTATTCAAATCCCCTATTTTATAGGCCGTGTGCCTTCTGGTCTATGGAATCGTCCACGGTCTGAAAATTGACAGAGCTAACGCATAGGTCAAGCGCTACGGCCAGCCGAAAGAGTTTCGAAGCTTGCCGAACCTTACGCCAAGCTGTCCCACTAGAACCAAGTGTCAGTGTTTTTCCTTTGTGTGCAATCAGCCGGCTAGTGACTTATGAACTGTGATTCATGCGTTTTTGGCAAATGCTGTAAGCTCAATTCACAGGTGTTAATTGATGGCCTTTCATTAGTAGATTCGCGCAAGTGTAGTAACATTCGACTGTTTGTGCACGTCCCTTATATAGATAGGCGCCTACACTGGCAGTTATGATTATGTTGTGTCGAAGCATTGGTAATGTTCACTGTGATTTTCTTACTGTTTTGATCTGTGATTCAGTCCGGTACACTGCTGTGTTTACCGGTTTCCGGGTTACTGTTACGTCTAGTGTCTATCGTCTCAGTGCGTCAGTAACGGATCTAGCTTCCATTGTGCGTTGGGGTCTTTGATAAGAAATGTTCCCCAGAGACTTAGTCTAGGAACACTGCTACTGCTTCTCCGGAACGTCAACTTACAGTAGGTTTAAGCTGCTTTAACATTGAGGCTTTCACACTAATCTACGCAACTTGTGCGTCGACGCAACGCAGACAAATAAAACGCAACGCAAGAATAGAACAAAGTTTTATTCTTACGTTGCGTCGACGCGTACGCATCAGATTTGCCAGTGGAAAATGAAAGTTTCTGAAGGAAAAAAAAAAAAAAAATGCTGATAATGAAGAAAAACTTGCCAATACTGACAGAAAAAATTTAAAATTCAGCAGAAGAAAGGAAAATGTAAAATGAGCATCCAGCGTAAAAGCTTCTACGCAAACTGTAAGCAACGACGCGTCAGTGTGAAAGCAGCAATGAAAGTCTAAATGCGGTTCCGAAGCTAGTAATTTCTGATCGGGCAAAGGCGTAGGACGCACGACTAGTTATTAGTTAACCTGCAGTGAGAAAGGAAAGTTAGGGTTTTGTATTTTTATACAAAAGTATACACAATCTTCTGTCACCATTGGTTTGTACAAAAATTATTTCTGATCGAACCAATCTTCGGAGGCAGTCCCGTCGCAATAATTTCGCCCAAAATGCTTCTGTCGTGTGCAAAACCCCGACAAAAGCATACCGAAATTTCCCGGCACTGACAATATGGGCAAGCGCCATATTGTCAGTCGATCCGGGTTTTCCGTTTTTTGTCGGATTCCGGACGAACTACTTGTCCGATGAGAAAATGATTTTCATCATCATGTTCAGCATGTCTTCTTACCTCATAATCGACTATCACATTAGCTTTTTAAAATATTTTATTTGCCCCCCTCCCCCGAAATATACGGCTACAGAGCCCATCTACGAACTCGACCCTACTCTTCACCCAAAGAACCCTCACACCAAGTTTCATCAAAATATCTCATTCCCTTAGAGAGTTATCGTGCTCAAAGACGGACGGACAGACGGACAACTTTTCCGATATCATACGTATGCCTCCACTTACGTTTTGGGATCCCAACTAAAACCCAAAACAGCACCTTGGACCAAAAATACGGGGGTTTGCCAACAATAAGGCTCAAATAGAACAAGACCAAAGGTTTCGATGGGATCCCAAAAATCTAACATTTGATCCAGACAACTGGGCCTTGTCTTCGCCAGGCTATTCATCATAGAAAACCAAGTTCTGATAAACCTATATAAGCCATATCTATTTTGATGATACTGAACGAAAATTCCTGCTTTACTTCTGCCAGATTTCTGGTTTCGGCCGAATTCCGAGAGAACTACTCGTCCAGCAACAAAAGAAAATTCAGAAATGTAATCCCTATAAAGAACATCTAATTAACTTCAAATAAAACTTTAACTTATACAAGAAATTCCAGTTACAACCGGATTCCGGACGAATTATATATCCGGGTAAAAAATGATTGTCATCTACAGCGCCTATATCAGCGTCTCTTCTTACCCTAAATCTGTCATTTAATCAACTTCAAATAAAAGCATTGCTTTTAACAAATTTTGCGGTTCTGACCGGATTCCGGGCGAACTAGTTGTTCAGGTATAAAATGCTTTTCACATAAGTGTTCACAATGTCTTCTTACCCTTAAATAGAACATTTAATCAACTTCAAACGAAACTTTTACTTTTAACCAACTTTCCGGTTTTTCTTGGATTCCGGACTAACTACTTGACCGGCAAGAAAATGGTTTTCACCATCGTGTTCACCATGTCTTCATACCCCATAATCGACTATCATGTTAGTTGTTTACAAATATTTTGTTTGTCCATTAATTTGGACCCCCTCCCCCACCCCTATATTTAGGACTACAGAGCCCCAATGAGATGTTGAAATTTTCTTCTTCGTCTTCTTCTCCTTCACAGAATGCGAAGATATTAAATTGACAAAGTCGCAGCAGAAGTCAAGCCATCTCTGGAGCAAAATATGCGACTGTGCCTAACGTGTGCCCGACTCCCCGGTACAGAGTGTGCCCGACAGTTGGTAACCCCTCGTCGGCAACTAGCCTACCGGGAAAGCCTTATATTATCCTAACCTAAGCAAATCTTATCCCGTTCTTCTCAACTTTTTCTGCTCTATTTAATGCTTAGCTTATCTGATTGAACTTTAGATACATAACTGACCGACCTCAGGAAATGCATGCAGAGGCTAGTCAGGTCAGGTCAGCCAATCAGCATTCATACCAATCGAGCCAAGGTGAAAGTGGATTCAAAGTTATTCTTCGTTTATGCAAATGTTTCAATTGACTCGTGACTTTGGTTCAAGAAGGTTCGTTGTGATTTATTGGTTTCCTATATATTTGTTAGTTTTGTTTTACTTGTTTCGAAGGTAAGCAGTATTTCTTATGAGTATCTATGCCTGGGGAGGTCTATGGCAAATGGATCGAGTATTTTCTAATTAGAAAATGACATCTATATAGGTTCATAGACTGAATCCAGAGTAGGAATGTAGGAACCGTCAGTACCAGGAACAATTCGGCACTTCGGGCAATGTAATAGAATGCATAAATCAATAAGAGTGCCACTATTGCAGATTTTATAAACCAAAGATAAATTGAAGAACCCTTTCACATTTTAAGCAATTTGTCTAGATTTCCTTTGTATTTTCCTACCTAATAGTCGAAAGTGAATCTTTTAAAACCCAGCTGGTGCGCACAGACCAGTATAATACTCCCTCAAATTTTCAATTTAATTGGTCAATAAAGTTTGATAAACAATAAACCGGATTCGAGCAATATGGGGAGAGTTTGGGGTTGCGGATTTCTGATTAAACGTGAGTTCGGTACTTCCGGATGCACTAGGACGATGCAACTGGGCTGGCATATCAGGGACTTGAATAAACCGACTTGACAATAGTCGTTTGCATGATCCGATCATCGTGGGGGGAGTGGCCAGAGCTGGAATCTTGAGGTATTTAGAACTCTTGTGCGTTTGATCGGATCTTAATGAAACTTTGTATTTGGAAATACCTCGTGTCCCAGACGATCCACATAAAATCCAGACCGGATCCGGTGACATCGGGGGGAGTTAGAGAGGGTAACCGGAAATCTTGGGAAATGCTTAGAGTGGAGGGATCAGGATGAAACTTGGTGGGAAGACCAAGCACAAGTCCTAGATACATCCTTGACATAACCGGACCGGATTCGAGCAAATAGGGGGATTTAAGGGGGGGGGACCAAAAGGCCACCATATTACAAGACACAGCTAGCGTGCGGGAAAAACCATTTATTTTACAAGAAAAAGTCGTAAGTGAAACTTTAAGGTACCAGTCGATGTGCTTGGGTCTGTAAAATAATCCCTCGAAGTTTCAATATAATTGGCCTAAAAAGTTTGAATTTATTGCCAAATCCGTCGCCTTAAGAAATAGATATGTATTGAGCAATACGGTAGTGACAAGAGCTGCGAGCTCATACTTGTTACGAGTAGTTGGTACAACAAAGTAGATGAGAATGTCACAAAAGCCCCCCTTCACCCCCCCCCCCCTCTAGAATGAGACCATTTACAGATCATCTAAGGCATCTTCTCGTAGGGGCTATCAAGTTTCACTCAAGTCAAAGCTTTTGTCGGGAAACTCCGGTACCCCCCCCCCTACCGTGTTACAGCTATAATTATGTCTCTTCTCTGCCTAAACTTTGCTCTCTGTGATCTATGACTGCGCTGCCCGCCCGCTTGAACTTCTAGAGAGATTGCACCTTACCCGATAAAAACGGATTTCGCTACACCATCATCGCGGGAACGTTAAAAAAATTTTAGCATTGGGAGGTATAGGACTTTCAACTTTGAAATTAAACTAGACCTACGTTGCCCGGGCAACGTGAAGTATTGCGGCAACCTTTGTCCGGCTTCGCCGACTAAAGTGTTGCGAGAGCAACACGTTGTTTTGTTTATTCGCTGTCGGTTAAATGCTGAAACTGTCAACTTATCGAAGCTTTTAAAACGGTATGTTCTAAAAAGAATAATCACATGATCAAAAGCTGTTCTTTAGCGTTGTAAAACCAACAACAAAACAATATCGGAAGAAGGGACTGCATTGACTTTGCGGTCAGTTGAACTTTATCCTTTTCAGTCGTAGATATCGTGGGGGATGAAAACTTGGAACAATATCTTATATAATCTAGTTGGTATTATAAAGCTATCCGTAACGTTTCAGGATTAAAATACCATAGATGACACTATTAATTATTACAAAACTACCTTATTGTTTTACATTACCGTATCGTTTGTACCCGTTGCGTAAACAGTTAATCCTAGGTTATAGCGATAGACAATCGATACAAACTTTCTTACCGTCATATTTACAGAAATCAAATACAACGTGCACCAATTTTCACAAATTTCTATCCCGTCGTGAACCGATTCTTACTTACAAGTCCCTCTCCCCTGATTGACATCAAATTCACCGGCAAATTTTGGATACACCAGCTAGCAAAAGTTGCAAACCCCTCATCGCTGAAGATGATTATAGCATAAAAGCCGATTATTACTTATAAGTCCCATGCATGTCTTACAATTGGGAAAAAAATTGTTCTTACCCTTGAATACACCCGAAACAAATAACAGGTATACCAACTGGCAAAAGCTGTAAACTCGTCGTTGCCGAAGATGATTATGAGCTAACAGTCGACTGTTGCTTACAGTCGACTGTTGCTTACAAGTCCCTTACATGTCTCACAAGTGGTATCGCCTATATTTGGTTTTAGTGTGTACCTTACTCCTGAAGTTGTCAACCCCAGAACATTTCAAACTGGTTTATCTCATGAAGGATTTTTGTTCAAAAAATGGATGACATATATTTTGATCAGCTCATCAAGGGCTATCGATTGCCCTAACCACAACAAAAGAATATCGGAAAAAGGGACTAAATTGACTTTGCAGTCAGTTGAACTTTTATCCTTTTCAATCGTAGACATCGTGACGGATGAAAACTTGGAACAATGTCCTATATAATCTAGTTGGTATTATAAAGCTATCCGTAACTTTTCAGGATTAAAATACCATGGATGACACTATTAATTATTACGAAACTACCTTGTTTTACATTATGCTTTGTACCCGTTGCGTAAACAGTAAATCCTAGGCTACAGCCATAGATCATCGATACAAACTTTCTTACCGTCAGATTTATATAAATCGAATACAATGTGCAACAATTTGCAGAAATTTCTAGCCCCTCGTGTACCGATTCTACTGACAAGTCCTTTTCCTGTGATAGACATCAAGTTCACCGGATAAAAATAATGGGTACACCGGCTAGCAAAAGTTGCAAACCCCTCATCGCTGAAGATTTTTGTAGCATAACAGCCGATTATTACTTACAAGTTCCTTGCAGTGTCTTACATTTGGGAACCAAATTGTTCTTACCATCAAATGACAGGTACGCCAACTAGCGAAAGCTGCAAACCCTCATTGCCGAAGATGATTATTAGCTAACAGTCGACTGTCGCGTACAAGTCCCCTACATGTCTCATAACTGGTATCGCCTATTTTTGGTTTCAGTGAGTACCTTACTACTGAAGTTGTCAACCCCTTGAAACTTTCAAACTGGTTTATCTGATGAAGGAATTTTTGAACCAAAAAATGGATGACATATACTTTGATCAGCTCATCAGCGGCTATCGATTGCCGTCGAGAAAAAAATTCTACCTTCAAAAGTTGACTTTTATGCCGTAGGCCAACTTTCTAAGGTGACCACTTAGAAAAGAGCAAAGGATAAGCTCTAGTTTCTTTAGCAATGAGAGAACTTCTAAAGTTTAAGAGGTACATCTGATACCATTTCTCTACCGCAAACCCAAGTGCAAAAAGCCGAATGATAAACTCAGCTGAAATCGCGTACACAAATGGATAGAAGCAATAGATGGCAGCACTTTCGGACCCGTGGGAAAAAGCCACTTTTTTTCTCTGTAGATTTTTCTATTTATCACTCAAAGAAGATATGTTGGCTGTGGGGCCGGGTAACTGCCGCATATATTTAACACTTACAGATTTTAGTCCATCTTCAATTTGAAACTGGTGCCTGCCTGCTTGCGTGCTAGAACGGAGCTTTCCACTAGAAAGCAGAAACATGGTTTGATGAAACGAAAGGTTCGCTACACAACCTCAGGTAGTCCTCTCTGACATAGGCTATGCAACTCCACTTCACTTCGCAAATCGTAGGCTCTGGCTCGAGGACAAGCAAAAACCATTTTTTTTTGCCCCAGGAAAGAGTTTTACAGAGCTTTCCAAAATGTAATGTCATATTCATCAATCCGGCCTAAAGTCCACACTTTCCGTAAAAGCGCACAGGTTAGACCCTTACCAGTTACCAGGAATAAAATGAAATCGGAGTCATAGGAAAAAAAAAAACGAGGACAAAACCAAAGTGTTGCTCTCGCAACACAATTACTGGCGTTTGACCACCATTCTGAGCCGGGGACTTGCCGGAATGTTAATTGGGCTATTCCTTAACCGTATAGTGCTATTTTTGCAAAATAGTTTCCAAGGAAGTAATGCTGATTCTCGATGATTTTCGCGTATAATTAGCGGTTGAAAATCGGCACGTACTCTCATCGCGACCACCCGCCACCGATGGGGCTTTATATATCCTATGGAATATGATTTTTGATGACTCTGGGGACAGTATAAGCAGTCCATTGTTTGGGGAATTAGTTCAAACTTGAGGAGTTTCAGGTCACTTCAGTTCAGACTCATCCAGACAAGTGTGGGCACAACATATTTTTTGGGATCCCAAAACGTAAGTGGAGGGATACCTATGACATCGCAAAAGTTGTCGGTCTGTAAGTAAGATAACTCTCGAAGGGAATGAGATATTTTGATGAAACTTGGTGTGAGGATTCGTCGGACCAGTCGAGTTTGTAGATGGGCCTCTTAGCCCTACATTTAGGGGTGGGGGAGAGGATTCAAATTAAGGAGCAAACAAAATATTTTGCTAATGTGATAGTCGAATTTGGGATAAGACGACATGGTGGACACGATGGTGAAAATCATTTTATCATCGGACAAGTAGTTAAGTTCGCCCGGAATCCCGCCAAAACCGGAAAGTTCGTTAAAAGTAAAAGTTTTATTTGAAGTTGACTAGATGTTCGGTCTAGGGGTAGGAAGACATGCTGAAGACGAGGGTGAAAGCTATTTTCTTGACAGACAAGTAATTCGCCCGGAATCCGGCGCAAACCGGAAAGTTTGTTAAAATTAAAAGTTTTATTTGGAGTTGATTAGATGTTCTTTTTAGGACAAGAAGACATGCTGAACACTTTTGTGAAAACAATTTTCTACCCGGACATGTAGTTCGCCCGGAATCAGGCCAAAACCGGAAAATTGTTAGAAGATAAAGTATTATTTCTAGTTGATTAGATAAGCGATTTAGGGGTAAGAAGAGATGCTGAGTCCCTGTATGACAATCATATTTTACCCGGACATATAGTTTGACCGGAATCCGGCTGGAATCGGAAAATTTGTTATAAGCTAAATTTCTGTTTGAAGTTGATTAGATGTTCATTACTGGGGAAAGAAGATACCCTGATTTCGGCCGGTACCGGGAAATTGGCAGAAGTGGCAGGAAGTTTTCGTCTAGACAGATATTATGACTTATAGGGATAAACACACATGCTGGACCCATATCTGAACTTGGTTGTCTCAGATGACTAGCTATTTGGCCTTATTCTGTTTCAGAATTTCAATTGTAAAAATGTTCAAGGAGTCTGGCGATGACTGGATCTGGCTAAGACAAGACCCAGTTGTCTGGATCAGATATTGATTTTTTTGGATTCCTGCGAGACTTGGGAAGTTTGGAAGGGTAGCTAATCAAATGCACCCTCAGTGTTTAAGTCAGCCGAAATTTTCTTGGAAGTCGTGGCCTGTCGTGGTGCGTTTTGGGGTGCTCCGAGTGGTTGCGTTTTGTTATAATATCAGCAGAGGTATTTCCTCATTCGAGTTCAAAGCTTTGTTCTGTGCATAGCCATCTGTGCATAGCTTCTTCTAATTGACAATTGTGAGTTCAAATTTTTTTATACTTAAGTGGTTCACGATGGATTGGTAATCGGTATATTTATATTGTATACTGTGTCGATTTTTTCTTTGTGTTTTCATACTTGTTTTCCTTTTTGTAGTTCGGTCTTGTACGGGCTGAATTTCATAATAACAATAATAATAGGACACTGTAGTCTAGATTATGTCGAGCATGATGTTGGACAAACATCCATCTTTGTGATCAAGATGGATCGGTTGAACAGTTTTGCTATTGTTTTTCGTGATGAATTTGTTGTCTTGTTACAACTGTTCTAAAGATGTTCTAAAGGGGCTTACAAATCCCGTATCTTTGGCAAAGACCAGAGTTACGTCGCCTACTAGGTAGCTTTTACGTCGTTACGTCGCCTACTTATTCGCTTTCCTTAAAAATGGCAAACCCACTTCCAGACTTCTGATTATAATTCGTCGCCTGGGTTCATCCCCTTACTTTTGGGATCCCAAAACGCAAGTGGAGGGATACCTATGACCTCGTAAAAGTTTTCCGTCTGTCCGTCTGTTAGCACAATAACTCTCGAAGGGAATGAGATATTTTGACGAAACTTGGTGTGAGGATTCTTTGGGTCACGCAAGTTTGTAGATGGGCTCTGTAGCCCTACATTTAGGGGTGGGGGAGGGGGTTCAAACTAAGGGCCTAACGAAATATTTTTAAACAGCTAATGTGATAGTCGGTTATGGGGCAAGAACACGAATATGCAAAACATTTTCTCATCCGGCAAGTAGTACGCCTAGAATCCGGCGAAAACCAAAAAAGTTGGTTAAAAGCAAAAGTTTCATTTGAAGGTTTAGGGGTGTCATATAATATCGTATGACAAAGGTTCATTTATTTCATGACAACACTAGCTCCAAACTCACTCAAAGGTGACTGAAAGGCAACTGAAATGTGACTGCCTTACTCTATCGCATACCTAGGTATTTATACCTCGAATCTTAATTATTATCTTATAATCCCATGCATGTGTATTACGAAACTTGGTAATTAACTGAGGTCGGGTCAGGTCAAATTAGGGGTAGAAGACTTTAAACTGGGTATACAACAAGGGGTAACTAGACATGCTGAATACCTATATGAAAAGCATTTTCTAGCCGGACAACTATTTCGCCCGGAATCCGATCAAAACCAGAAGATGATTAGATAACAGATTTAGGGGTAAGAAGAGACGCTGAGTCTGTATATGAGAATATTTTTTTTAACCTGACATATAATTCGTCCGGAATCCGATTGTAACCGGATTTTTTTATAAGTTAAAATTTTATTTGAAATTGATTAGGTGCTCGTTATAGGGATAAGGAGATACGCTGAATTTGATTCTGATTTTTTTGTTTGCTGGACAAGTAGTTCGCTCGGAATTCGGCCGAAACCTGGAATTTGGCAGAAGTAAAGCAGGAAGTTTCGGTCAGTATCGTCAAAATAAATGTGGCTTATATCTGAACTTGGTTTTCTCTGATGATTAGCCTGGCGAAGACTGGATCTGGCGACGACAAGACTCAGGTATCTCGATCAAACATTAGATTTTTGGGATCCCATCGAAACCTTAGGTCTTGTTGCATTAAGCGTTCCAGGATTTGTATAGGATTGTGAGAATAGGTAGAGCCATTCTGGTTTATACTTCTGATCTATTTTCGAGTGGTATCTTTTTTTCGTTTGAAAACTAATAATTTAAGTAAATGTTCCTGTCACCCCAAAGTGAAAAAAGCACCTTAGTAATTTTATATAGCCGTTGTTCTCTTTTTATTTGATATTAATTCAAGTCAGGGGCGGATCCAGCCTTTCGTTCTAGGGGGGGCGATTCTTACCGAAAAGAGTGGGGGTTGTGGCCTTTTTGTCGGCCACAGGGCTGATTTTTTCGTGTTTTAAGAGTCCCTGTCGGTCTCTTATTTAACGAAAATGTGGTTTTATATATTACGATAATGCTTACAAAAACTGTACTTGATCAACTTACAACTGTTTACAAGAAAAATTCAAGCTTCCTGGCTCCACTGTTCGCAAACCTGTCTGTCAAGCGTCTTTTGTCCGCGTTTTCCGACATTAATATCGCTTAAACGACGAAAGTCCTCGTGACGGATGTTCAAATTTCACTATACACTGGAACGAAATGTTTGTTTTTACCAGGTCCGGTTGCGTTGCGTCTCGAATCTAGCTAAAAATTTACCGGGTGAACTGTTGCTATGCTATGAGCGAGCTATGAGGTGAGAAATAGTCGAGGCTAGCTTGACAGAGGAAAAGCTGTGGGTTGAACGTAGTGTAAAAGGTTCTAGAGTCTTGTTACAGTAGTTAGAACATGCATTAATGCAGACTTCCGTAAGTGCAGTAAACAAAACAAAAAAATTACAGCCCGTCTAGGGGGGGCGATCGCCCCCCTCGCCCCCCCCCCCTGGATCCGCCCCTGATTCAAGTGAATTTAATATTTTTTGTTTACCTTCAAACAACAGTCTGTAACTATTAATGTTGCGTTTCCAGTCCATTTTCCCCTGGAAAACTCGTACTGTAGAGAGATTCCATACCCGACGAAAACGGCCGTGATCGTAACGAAAAAGTTTAACATTAGGAGAGCATAGGACTTTCAACTTTGAAATTAAATTATCGGCGTTTTATCATCCTTCTGAGCCAGGAACTTGCTGGAAATATTAATTGGTCTATTCCTTAACCGTATATTTCTCTTTTTGCAAAAGAGTTTTTTTTGCAAGTCCCTGGCTTAGCATGATAATAAGACGCCGATAATTTAATTTCAAAGTTGAAAGTCTTATTCCTCCCAATGGTAAATTTTTTTGTTATGATCCCGTGATGATGGAGTCGCAGTATCCGTTTTCATCGGGTAGGGTGCAATCTCTCTATTCATTTTTAGGGTGGGGGTAAATAGGGCCGGGGCTGGGTCCGACTGTACCTCATTACTAGATTGATTTCGTCGCATTTCACTGTTGCAACGAAGCTGTCCATATAATCAACTGAAACGCAGCAAGAGCACTAGTGAGTTTTACATATCGTCGCTTCAGCGTGCCTTCCGCTTCTTCCTGAAAATTCCCGCTGTCATTAAGTTGATGTTTTAGGCCTGAATTTTTTGGGATATTTGGACTGCATTAACATTAAAAGCTAGAACTTGCGTGGTTAGAACTTGAATTGTCAGAGAAAAGATGGATTTCAAAATTTCGCCTGCACTGCTTTGTTTCATTGGTTCTGGGTGCAGTCGCCTTTTGTCAATACATTATCGAGCCTCGTCTGCAAAAGTGGGCATCCCCCTAAATGTAAGAGGCTAGTGACTCCCCTGGTCTGAGTGCTTGCACACTTGTTTTTGTCTTTAGACCACCAGAAGTAGAGTTTGTTCCCTTTTAGACAAGAAAACTCGAAAAACCAAACATTGGCTTTAAAACTCTGCAAGACTGATGGATCCTGTCGATGGAAACAACCCTCCTCCAGCTCCACCTAACCCCAACAGACAAGAGTTAGAAAGGGAAGATGACCAGAATGAGCCCATGGACAATGCGACCCTGATCCGATCTGGAAGACATTTTTTGGAGAGGATGATGACACAGGTGGACCTCTACTCGTTCAACCACTTTGTGAACGACAGAGGTCCAAGCTTCTTCAAGAATCAAGCCCAACTGATCGGTAAGTGCGGCTTCAGCAAAATGTCCTATGAAATTCTGCCCAGAAAATTATGTTGCTGACCCCTGACGAGCCCCTATAGGAACAAGACCAAAGGTGTCGATGGGATTCCAAAAATCTAAGATTTGATCCAGACAATTAGGTCTTGTCTTCGCCAGGCTAATCATCAGAGAAAACCGAGTTCAGATATTCTATCTACCTATCTATACCTCTATAAGCCATATAATATCTATTTTGACGATATTGACCGAAACTTCCTGCTTTACTACTGCCAAATTTGCAGTTTCGCCCAAACTCCGAGCGAACTACTAGTCCAGCAAAAAAAGAAAAATTCAGAAATGAAGCCGGGGTATCTCCTCATCCCTATAAAGAAATCTAATCAACTTTAAATAAAATTTTGACTTAAAAAAAATGCGGGTACAACCGGATTCCTGACTAATTATATGTCCGGGTAAAAAATGATCATTATATACAGACTCAGCGTCTCTTCTTACCCCTAAATATACCATCTAATCAACTTCAGATAAAGCTTTTACTTTTAACATGTTTTCCGGTTTCGACCGGACTACAGGCGAACTAGTTGTCCGGCGAGAAAATGGTTTTCACCATCGGGTTCAGTATGTCTTCTCACCCATAAATCAAACATTTAATCAACTTCAAATGAAACTGTTACTTTTAACCAACTTTCCGGTTTTGGCCGGATTCCGGACGAACTGCTTGTCCGGCGACAAAATGATTTTCACCATCATGCTCAGCATGTCTGCTTACCCCTAAATCAAACACCTAATCAACTTCAAATGAAACTTTTACTTTTAACCAACTTTCCGGTTTTTGCCGGATTCCGGACGAACTACTCGTCCAGCGAGAAAGTGGTTTTCACCATCGTGCTCAGCATGTCTTCCTACCCCGTAATCGACTATCACATTATCTGTTTAAAAATATTTTGTTTGTCCCTTAAATTGAACCCCATCCCCCACCCCCAAATATAGGGCCACAGAGCCCATCTACGAACTCGACCTTACCCTAGACCCAAACAATCCTCATACCAAGTTTGATCAAAATATCTCATTCCCTTCGAAAGTTATCGTGCTTACAGACGGACGGACGGACAACTTTTGCGATGTCATAGGTATCCCTCCACTTACGTTTTGGGATCCCAAAAAGTAACTTCCATAAATAAACTTTGAGCGTCGGTTAACTCCAACCACAGGAGGATCTCCCCCTGTTCTCAGGCAAAAAGCTTTAGCACATACACCGAGAGAAACACTAATATCAAGAACAAATAACGAGTAAGAACAATGGTCTCTCATCCATCCACCGACTAAAAATGTTCGGAGGTGGGCTGATACAGAGCCTTCTTGGTCGCCCGTGTATACTCGTTGGTCTCCGCCGTTACACGCTTGAGTCATTTACGAAGAAAAAAACGTAGCCACTAGCGAGGCGGAAGTTCTGGCCTGTTCACACGGGAAGGAAACAGCATTGGTTTTGTTTGAGTAGACGCTGGCGTCTGATTAGTGATGCGAAAAACAAAAGCGAAATTTACGATGGTCAATCATAATCGCTTTTGTTATACCATGACTATCAATACCGAGAATGAAATCCCCTGTGACATTCCTTTATATGTCTCTGGGGAGAACCATACAATGTCAAACCGGGATTTGAAGCGCACTCACTGAAGTCATGACCCATTGAGCAGGGGCGTCACTAGCCTTTTACCTTTGGGGGGGGGGGGGACGTCCGGTTTGTGCCGACGGACTAAAAAATGTGCCGACAAAACACGCAGTTGCCGCGAAGAATAATATCGGGGTAAAACTAACTGTAATGCATCAGTTGAGATTATTTCTTTGATGTAATTTCGTATTTTAAGTTCACATATCTGGCTTTTCATTTTAGCCTTCGCTAAAAAGCGAAGCTTCCAACGACTGTACCAAGAACAAGTTAAACTAAGCGCCGTAGGCGAAATTTTTTAAATCCGGCTTTTTTTCCGGAAAAATTTAGCTATACCTACCATACAGTTCTAGCTTTTAACGTGTTTCAGCGAATTTCCATCCTGAAACGCCAAGCTAAATGAAACACTGTTCTTCTAAATAAAGAATACTACAAAATGCGCCGCAGGCGAAATTTTGTGTGAACTAACTGTAACAACGCATCAATTGAGGTTATTCCTTTGGTATAATTTCGAATTTTAAAGGTCACATATTCGGCTTTTCATTACAACTTTCGCTGGAAAGCGAAGCTTCCAACGACTGTACCAAGGCAAGTTAAACCAAGCGCCGCAGGCGAAACTTTTTAAATCTTTTTTTTTTGCGGAAAATTTAGCTATAGTACCATACAATTTCCGGCTTTTAACGTTTTTCAAACCCCAAGAATTTCTATCCTAAAAGGAAAACTAAATGATACACCATTCTTCCAAATAGGGAATACTACAAAATGCGCCGCAGGCGAAATTTTGTGTAAAACTTACTGCAATCAGTTGACATTGTTCCTTTGATGTAAATACATATATTTAATTTCACATATTCGGCTTTTTGTTTCAACTTTTGCTAAGAAGCGAAGCTTCCAGCGACTGTACCCAGAACAAGTTGAACTAAGCAACGCCGGCGAATTTTTTTTTAATCTGTATTTTTCCGGAAAAATTTGCAACCGACAAATGTTTGCAGAATTTGATTTCTTACGTATAAAAGACCCGGTGTGCGGACAAGAACATCGACGCCCGACAAAAGCATTCACAATTCGATTTCTTCTGTGTCACTCCCCCCCCCCCCCCCATAGTGACGCCCCTGCCATTGAGTTTCAACATCTTTAGTTTCAACTTTGTCAGACGAGTGTAAACTAAGACTAACGTAATTAAGGCTTGCGAGGATTACTGAAATTACTGAAAAGGTAGAATAGCATGGAATAGCCAAATAATAGGATACCAGTAGGCGAGTGTATATTTTTTTTTTTTCTTCTTTTTTTCCCAAATGTATAATTGAATACATTTCGATTTAGTAAGTTAGATTTCAATTCAGCAGTTAATTGAAAGACGAAAGTTCGCCAACCTGGTCTATCTCTTTTGTCTTTTAGTTCACTATTTACAAATAACTCGACGTCAACGGCGCATTTTCCCATCAAATAAAAGTCTTTGGTTTTCGTACTGAGGCCTTGCCATATGGGCTCTATTTTGTCTAGGACCCACATAGGAGTCCTAGTTTCTTTTTTAAATTTAATTCAAAATAGTTTCTGGTTAGTTTGTCACAGTAGAAGACTATTGTACGCTATAATGGTCCATCTGCGTAATATTTGTTCATTTTCACTCAGCCTACTAAACCTTTAAACCACGGCTTTTTTTTTAAGAATCTGCCTGTTTTCGTCTGGTATTCTCAGTTGAGAGCAAATACCTAGAATGAAATTTATCTCTTTTTGTTCTGGATATTGACACATTGGTAATATCTGCTTTGCATCAAATGCCAGTTTCTGCATATTTCGATACATTCTTAATTTCTTCTGAACTGTCTTGTCAACCCCCGAAAGCTTGTCTGAATCGATGAGCCGGCAACCGCTGTTTCCGTGTCCAGTCCAGTTTGAACGGACTTCACTTCTGCCTCCGTTCGATTATTCTTCCTCGGTGGTTTACTGCGTTACACCTTCTCTGTAGAGGTAACGACTTTTGATGTCCCGGGTAAGGTCCACCTCCGCTCGTTTGCGTCGGGAGTCGACTCGACTCAGCTGGGTTGTATGACAGAGATGGGGAGACAGCAGTTCTTGCTTTTATTTGTTCTTGCTAATATTCATTAGGGCTACTCACCGGCCGTGCGCCCCTATGGTGTGCCTCCTACTTGTGCGTGCCGCGTTTTCAATAGTTTGAAAGCCTTGTTGAGAGTGGTGCAAGAAAAATCGAGTAATTACTGATGTTTTTCTGTTGTATGCCCAGTCGAAGTGTCCCTTCTTTAGTATGTTTATGTCTAGGTATTCGGCTGCCTCTGGGGGCGTCCCATCGCATCACTGCAATGTCACTCCTTGAAGCTCTCACAGAACGTCCCAAAGTACCGGACCCAGTGTATCGCGTTCAGACCTTAAATGTCCTGCGCCAGACCCTCGCTTTCCTCATGCCGTGCATGCAAGAGGCACGTTCTAACCGCCTAGGACGTGCCGCTGTTCCGATGAGGGACTTAGGAAACGCGGAGCGAGGACGGAATTGCCGCCTTTTTCGACTCGAAGCAGCTATACCAGCGAGACAGAACCTAGCCGCGCCTGCGGAACCAGAGCGAGCGGTACCTAACGACGCTCAAATCGATTTGGGAGATCTGGACGAGGCAGGACCGAGCCAGCCGCCTGCCAAAAAACGCAACAAGTCAGCCAGCGTTGCTGCCGATAAGCGTTTTTGTCATAATTCCTTCTCGGTCCTTCGATCATTGGAAGTGCAGCGCCAAAGTGGACACTTTTGCGATTTCAAGCTTGTCGCGAATAATGTGGAACTCCCCGTACATCGGGCAATACTGTCAGCAGCAAGCCCAGTGTTCGCTGCCATGCTACAGCAGGATTGTGTCGAATCGTTAGAGGGTAGATTGCTCATAAAAGACGTGGATGACTCGATCATGAAGCTCGTTTTGGACTTTATCTACAAAGGAGAGTGTGAGTTGAACGACGATATCTTCACACAATTGTATATGGCAGCCGAAAAGTACCAACTGGAAAACCTTCGTGAATTTTGCCAGCACTATTTGATGACTCATCTTTCGCCTGAAACAGCCCTGCAGATTATACAGATAAGCAAGTCGTTGAATTTGAAAATAACAAAGTCTGTTGCCTACTACGCGGCTGGGTGGTTCGACCAAATTTCACAGGAGGAACTGAACGGGATCGACTATGAGATTGTGCGTGAAGTTGCGCTCATGATCCCGTTGATCTCTGTTGATAAGGAATCGCCGACTACTGGTCGTCGGCAATTCCACGAATCAGTCTTCGCCAGACTAGTGAAATGGGTGGATCAAGACAGGGAGGAGAGGAGTCGATACGAGCTTGAGCTGCTTGAGTGTGTTGATTTCTCCGTGCTGTCGAAGGAGTTCTTCAGGGCTAATATAGACAAAGTGAAATCGTTCGCGACTCTCCCCAGAGCAGCGAAGAACATGGTTAGGATGCTGTACCGGCATTTTAGTGGCTGCTTCTGTCCGGACTGCAATGGGGGTGGTGTGGTGCTGTCAAAGGATCTCAGGTAAGTTTTCGAGTACTAAGGGTATGTTACTAACTATTTTGAACATGTCAGGCTCCCATACATTGGACATTACAGTAGAAGTACGCTTGTTGGACGTTAGTTAACTTTGAGAGGTGCGATTTTAGATGTGCCATGGATTAGTCCTATCCTCAGGGGCGTCCCGAGCCTTTCTTTCGTTGGGGGGGGGGGTGAACTTAGTAAAATTGACCGAATCGGTATCCTCAATTTTACCGAATGTATTATTTTTTTTTCCAAAACACAGCGAGTTGCCTTCTAGAAGCTACATTAGTTACGTTTTTGATCGTCTGTGTAAGTTCCCCTGTGAGTTCGCCGTTGAAGCTTAATTTCCGCTTTTACGCTCAGTTCGCCAGACGCCTTCACTGTTTAAAAGACGCAGGTGAATAAAAACGGAAAATAAGCATCCCGGCGAATCATTCATAAAATCGCCTAAATAAGTCAGTGAAGGGTAGCTACATTTGACAGTGAAAAAGGCAATTCTTGCAGTTGAAATAGACAAGTTGTAATCGTCAGTTTCCAAACGCACTTTCTTTAAAGTCCCAATCCAAACATTCCGTTTACCTTTTCTTAGTAATCGCATGCCACAAGTTTATTTTGAATTGAACGCGATTGCCGGGTTGCTCTTTCGGCTTGAGAAAAAAACACGCCGAATGTCTTCTTTTCTAGATGACTAGAATTTCCAGGGATTGATTAGCAAAGAATTCTAAGACCTAATTGATTATTTTTGTATGTCTTCAGAGGTACCACTCTGGTCTTGGTTTTTAAATTTATTGTATTGTAATAAACAGTTGGAGCATTAGATGGAACGTATTATTTTGAGCCTTGGCTCCCCACGTGCCATAACAGCTGTCTAGGATAATCGGCTGTGATTTAGTCCAGACAGAGTTATTTCAAACGTAGGAGATTTGGTGGTTTTTTTTTATTCTCTAATTTTTTTACGGTGTTTTTGGTGGTTTTAAACATTCATAGTGACAGTAGGGATGGTTAGCATTGTGTATGTGGTAGAAATACCATTTTTTGTGGCCCGCTTTCATTTATTCATGACAGGTGAACTCGGCCCGGGAACTGGGTCTGCGTCACAGTTCGCCGTTTCACTCGCAGGTGTTGTAGAACCGAGAACTGACACGGTCTCCGTTTCAGCAAAAACGACAAGTAAACAAACTGCGAACTCGGAAGGTGGTCGAAAACGAGAAATAGGAAGAACTGAGATCAGGAACGGCAACTATTGTAAAAAGTTGCATAGTAGGCTATGTATAAAATCAAGTCGAAAGAGAAAATTTGGCGCGTTTTCACGTTCTTCCACTTCTGTTTTACAGGAATACGCCGTTACTAGCCTTTACCTTTGGGGGAAGTCCAGTTTTGTCAACAGGACTTGAAAATATGCCGACAAAAACGCCGTTGCTGCAAAGCGACAACGTCGCTAACGGCTGAACCCAGAACAAATTAAAGCGCAGCAGGGGAATTTTTTTTAATCCGCCTTTATTTCTGGCAACATCCAACTACTTTCATGCAAATTCTAGATTTTGATAGGTTTAACCCCCCGAAATTTCAGGCCACAAACCCCAACTTAATGACTCAATGTTCTTCTAAATAGTAAAAGACTGCAAAATGCGCCGCAGGCGAAATTTTGTGAAAACAATGATGATCGAAGTGCCTTTTTGCAATCCCAGACCACCTATTAAACCACAAAGCTGTCTTGTGAAGAAGGGGTCATCTAGGGTAAAGTAGATAGAAAGTACTTTTATTCTGAATTTACGGCAAACAAAAGTAGGCTAGTTTTCACGTCAAGAGCCGTGCTCATTCCTGAAGTATTGCAATCATTAGAAGTAAAAGTTAAGTAGGCTAAAGAATGGCTACCAGCTGAAGCTATACCGTTAAATGGTAAAGGAAAAGAGCTAAATAAATGCCACTTAAATTACCGAACTCAGTAACTGGGGTGAACTAAATAATGAATTCGAATTACCAAAAAAAAAACTCTTGTTAGTACCACCCTAAACAACCGAATGTCGCAAGTCTGGGAATAGATACGGACTAAACAAACATCCGGCAAAGTACCGGATTCCGTAACGAATCAAAACCAAATGAATCTGATTAATCATCGAATTATTAAATGGACTGACCGAATGAGATAGAACAGATGCGGATTTGAGAAAAGTCCGGTGAATTACCGAATTCAAGGTTCAAGGTTCAAGGTTTTATTATTTACAACAAAACAAAATAACTAAATATCAGGAAGTTACCCGGCAGAGAGGGACTCAACAAATGCTCGGGCAACATACAAAGAAGAGAAGAAAATTCAACCAATAACAGATTAAGATTAAGAGAGCGCGCCTATATCATAACATCGTGAACAACAAGAAGAAAGAAAAACATGAAAAACAATAAGAGATTATAAAGCAACTTACCACGTCAGATCGAAGACTCAATAACCATCAAAATATAAAAAATATATAACCATGGGCAAAGAATCAGAGAATCAGGACTGAACAAACCAGAGGCCAAACCACCTTCTCCAACACTCCTCATTAATACAAATCCAACAATTTAGTTTTAAACCTTTTTTTTAGTAAAGGAAGAGAAAGGCGGTAACGAATGAACCAAATAAACACATTAAATCACCAAATTTACGAAGGTACGGACCGAATGCGATGAAATCGATGCGGACTGAACCAGTGTGTGAATGAATGACCAAAGTCGATAAAGAATGGGAACCAGTACACACCTTAAATCACCCAACTTGGAAATGTAGGGGCAACAGAATTATAAACGGGCATCAAGGGTTCGACGCGATGCCATTTTCAACCGGAATTTTCGCCTTCAGCGAAAATTTGACCGAATGCCCAAACCTTAAAGGGGGCGCTGCGCCCCCCCCCCCCCTCCTCGAGACGCCCCTGCCTATCCTACCCATGCTCTTCACAGGGGTAGAAGCAGTCTGCCTCCTCCCTCCTCTTTTTTTCCAACTCCCAGGCCCCGCCTACTATAAAGAATTCAAATATTGCTGGGTTTAATTAATATCTTAAAGGATTGCTCATACTTATTCTGCCTTTTATATTGTTTATTAACTCCGCTATGGAATTAGAAGCTTCAGAAATCACTGTAGCTAAAATTTGTAGCGCCTTTTCGGCCGAGCCGAATCTGTAAGTCAAGCAGCGCAAACATAGCCGAAAACTTAAAGGACGGCTATTTAAATAATAAGGGCTGAGAAGCTTCAAAATGCTTGGTAGGCCAACAACCCGTGTGTTCCGGACTCCTTTTCCTTTGCTTGGCATTTCCCACTTTTCGGCCATGGCGCACATAGATTTCGAAAATTTTGCATTGAAAAGTTAGGCAGTCAGAAGCAAGAACAAGAAAATCGCTAATTTCGTGGGGCAAATATTAGGAAAATGACATTTGAAAATGATATTTCGAACACATTTTATGGTGGAAAGATCGTTTATGGCAAGAGTTGTCCTAAAAGGATACCTGAATGAAGAGTACCAAGTATCATCCCTATCTGTATGACTTCCGTTAACATTGCCTGCAGAAAACCCAATCCAAATACGAAATAGTGTTTCCAAGCTATGATTTTTGCTCCATTTTGCATCTGTCCTTATTTCAGTATCGAACAATTTTAGAAATGAACAATGTCTCCAATCAACGCTTCTTCTGGAATATTTTTTAACCAGTTAAGCCCAAATGTATATCAAGAAGAAATTCCAATACGATCCGGTCAGCGCTGTACAAGATTTGAATAAATTGCGCTTTTTGTCTTGGAGTCTGCATGTGCAAACCTCCAGAAACGAAGATCCCTATTTTGAAAACGTCACGCTCAGGAGAAGAATGTTCTCCTTGGCCATGTCTGTAAATGCATTCTCCATGGTGTGTTCAAGTATGGTTCCATTGTTCAAGTGTCCTTTAAAGTACTCCTTTTAAGGAGGCTCTGGAGGCATGCTTACTGGATGTGGCGACAAGCTCTGCGGAGCCGGACAATTTGGTTGCAAATCACGCAGCCTAAACACCCCTCGGGCTCGAGACTGAAATCAAGCCCACCCAGTGCCAGATCCTTGTCCGCGCTCGGTGAAAAACACAATGGACCAAAGATAGGGGTGAAGGTGGTCATGTGAAAGTGGCCCAAGGCCTACTTTAAAGTCATGAAGCACTCTGGTGGGGCATAATTGATGCTACAGTAAGGCGAATTAATTTCTTAGGGATTGCATGCTGACTTAAATTGCAGATTCTGCTTTATTTCAGATGTGCCAGGTGCAACAAGAAGCTTTTCCGTGTGACTGGATATTGCGGCCACCAGACTTCTTTCCAGTATCCTCTCCACGAATGCTGCTACGCCAGTTTAGACGCTAATCCAATCGGAAGACAGATAAGTCACGTTGTCGTGCGAAACCAGGAGGGAATCACGTGCGAAGTCTGCTGCCTAAGTGTCGTCGCAGAGGCGACAGCGCCACCTGCGGCTGCCGCTGAGGTGTTTGAATCGGATGATGGTTTTTAGCCCGAGGCGTAACTGCTTTTGGTTAAAGTGAATAATGATAGGTTGAACTTTGTTCCCCGTAAGAATTTATTCCGCTACGGAATTCGAATTGTAATGGTGAACGTCTGGTTTTCGGGGTGTGGCTTCCAATTTTGGTGTGAATTCTGTGGCGCTTAAGGACCGGTCACGCTTAGGGGCCTGTTTCGGCGCCAACCAATGTACTTCGGTCAGAGTAACCAGTGTTTTCGCGACTTTCGGTTCTGATGAACCGGTGTTTTTGCGTCGACCAGAATTTGGTTCGGAGATCGGTTCCGATCTTCGGTCAGGAAATTTTGGAACGGTTATCGTTACCGTTCACGATTCTTGGTTCTGATTCAGCTTCACCGTCATCAACTAGAAAATAAAAACAAAGGCGGAACAGCAAATAGAAAAATGTTCTAAAGTTAAAATAAGAACTTACATAGTCCAAAATATAACTTGAATATTTTATTGATTCTTAATTTGAATTTTATATTTAATTTTTATTTTTTATTTTTTTTTTATTTTAATTTTTCGTTTTAATTTTTATTTTTGTTGTAGTTTTAATTTTAATTTTTATTTACAATTTCGGTTTTTAATTTGTAATAATAATAAAAAATAGTAACAAGAAATTAAAAGTAAAACTAAAAATTCAAAACTAAAAATTGTAATTAAAAATAAAAATTGAAACTGAAAATAAAAATAAAAAATAAAAATTAAACTTAAAAATTAAAAATTAAAAGTAAATAAATATTCTTTGAGCCCAAGCTGACTTTGAAACATTTATTCAAACAATGTTTACACGGATACGTCAGCTCTGATTTTTCATCAGCGATATTTCGGCCCTTCTTGGCAAGGGTCCTCGTCAGGCTGTCAATCTTCTTGTTCAACTTCGGGGAAGGAAACAAACCTGTAACAAATAACTGAAGCTTCTACCGACTATAAATATCTTATTAAGGTAAATTATCTTCAAGTACCAGTATAATGAAAAAACTAGTCCTGAGATTTAATTTTTGACAAAAACAGCGTCGTTGTCAGAGCTGACGTATCCGTGTAAACATTGTTTGAATAAAAGTAAATATTCCTTCAGCCCAAGATGACTGCGAGTCTGACCGTAATTATCGTTTTTCCAACTTGAGTGGCTTTGACCCTGAAGAGGACCCTTGCCAAGAAGGGCCGAAATATAGCTCTGATAAAATTCAGCTGACGTATCCGTTTCGCACTGTCAAATATGATCGCAGTCAGCTTGAGCTGAAGGAATGTTTAATTAAAATTTTTAATTTTTAGTCTTAATTTTAATTTTTAATTACAATTTCCAGTTTTTAATTTTTCAGTTTTACCTTTAATTTTTTCTTTTGCTATTGTTACTATGATTTTGTATTATCATGACAGATACAGCCTAACACAAAACCCAGTCAGCTGCTGATATAGATCCAGTTGCAGCTACAAATTCTTCCTCCATCTTTATTATCGAATATTTTTCTTCATCACGTCATCGTCTTCAAATCTGAAACGTGTTTTCGCGTTGGGAGAACCGATTTTTGGTTACGATAAAAACTGTTTTCGCGACAACCGGTTACCGGTTTCCGCTGAACATCGGTTGGCGCCGAAACACACCCTAGGTTGTAGATCGAATAAGAAGTTTTCGGCGTCATTCTCCTTAAACTGCATTGCCGCTTAACTTGATAAACAAAAAGTTTTGATCCAAATACACGAGTACAACGTCCTTTAAGACAACCAATTCTTTGATAACGTGACCCATGATCCGGGCACAATGGGCAGACCGGAATTTTGGGTTTTAGATAGTTTTGTGACAATTCTGTTAAAATAACAGTTGCTGTGTATTACGGACCATTAATTGTGTTTTATGATTATATATATGATTATATTATTATGATATACGAATTAATAATCGCCCTGTTCTTCCCGCCGATGCTGGCATTTTTTCTCCTTCAGTTGTAGATTCCTTCATTCACTCGAAAGAACGACATAATTACTAAAGTCTATTGTAAATTGCCCAAATTCCGCTCCGGCTATTGAAGTGCTACGCAACGTAGCCAACAGCCATACGGAACGCTTGCTCTCGGCCAGTGGGTAGAAAGTAGGTGAAAGATTCCGAACCGATGTCAGTGTTCAAGGAAAGTGCCCTGAGCCAATATTCGCAGAGTTCTACATAGTGCTGCACTAACCTGGTATCTTCATACACACAGTAGACGGTAGGATGAGAGCGGGGGTACCATGAACCACGGGGTACCATAAACCAGGGATGTATATCAGGGCTTTAAGACTCTGGATTTCGATTTACGTTCCGTTTACTACCTTTTTAGTTAGCCATTTTTTTAGCAATTCTTGTGCCATTGGGGATCGATGAACCACTTGCCATGGGGCAGAATGAACCAGTGGTTCACCGTACCCCGTTATGGATCGTGAAGCGCCAATCGTTTTTTTTCCTTACTGCATACTTACTGATTTGATTACTTACTGCTTTACTTACTACTATTAATTATCTGAATCTATTTGAACGGTTGGACAATATTATATCGTATCAATATATGCTGATCCTATGATTCTTCCACAAGGAAAACTATTAAAGGTTTGGCTCCAGCAAATGTGATGAAGGAGGCATCAAAATTAGGGTTTTTTTTTTACTTACGACCGGGAGATCAGATCTTAATGAAACTTGATATTTAGAAAGTCGGTTGGAGGGGGAACTGGAAATCTTCGGAAACGCTTAAAGTCGAAGAATGGGATGAAACTCGGTGGAACGGAGGATCGGACCGTAATGAAACTTGATATATACAAAGACCTCGTTCAGACACCCGATGGATCGTTCGGGATGAAACTTGGTGGGAAGAACAAGCACAAGTCCTAGATACGTGAATGACATAAACGGACCGGATCCGGTCACTTTGGGGGAGTTTGGGAGGTGTCCGAATTTCTAGTGATACCGCGAGTTCGGTACTTCGTGCTGAGACGATGAAATTGGCAGGCTTGTCAGGGACCCGAACAGATTGACTTGATAAGTGTAGTTTCCCCGATCCGACCACCGTGGGGGAGCGGAGGGATGGGGAATCCGGAATCTAGTGGCAAGCTCAGCTATTGAACCAGTGATGTAATTTAAATGAAACTTGATATTTAGAAACATCTCCTACCTCAGACGTCCCATTTTAACTCCGGACGGGATCCGGTAGCATTCGGGGGGGGGGGGGAAGGGCCTGAAATCTTTCGAACACATAGAGTGGTATCCGGATGAAACTTGGTGGGAAGAACAAGCACTAGCCCTAGATACGTAATTTGACAGAACCAAATCGTATCGTGGCTCTGTGGGGGGAGTTGGAGGGGGTTTCTCGGGAATCCTGTGCTTGCGAGTTAGGATACTTCCAAATCCGAAAAATAGTTAGGGGGGGGGGGGCAGAAACTGTGAAATGCACAAAAATCAAACGGATGGGCCAAATGGGATGCAAGTTGGACAGTAGCAAGTTTATGAGGCCTAAATTTGTCATTTGGCATCTGAAACGGATCCGACCAAAGTAGGAGGAGGATGAAGCTGGAACCGTAAATTTTAAGACATGCTCCTGTTCTAGTTAAACCTGATGGACGGGAAGAGGATATGTTCGAGATGTGAAATTTGATTGTCCGAGTCGTATTCGGTCACAGTAGGGGAGTCGGGGGGGGGGGGGGGGGGGGGGGAAATGTTGTGGCTCGCATAGCCACAACATTTGTGGTGATTTGAATGAAAGTTAGAAAGTAGATACACCGTATGGCTTTGAGGCTTTGATGGAATATTTTATGGCCCGGACTGGATCCGAGCACGGTTGGAAGGGGTTACCGGAATTTAAGGAAAAATGCTCAGATTTAATTTCTCGGTTCTCACACCACCTACTCTTAACAAGTGCCATATGAGCTCGTAGCTCTTGTTATACTGTACGCATTGAGTTCTACTGGAAAGGCAGGAAGCTTTTATACTAACGAGGTTAGTGTTAACTTGAAATTCTTTTAGGAGTTTTTCAACTAAACATTGTGGTTAATCAGATCAAACGCTTTTTGGAGGTCAATTAGAAGTAGATTTAGTCAAACATTAGGGTTTTCTAAATTCTTATATACTGGATCCAGTAAGCTTACAAGATAGTAGAGAGGCCACGCTGATTACCAAATTCCTTTGGATCAATAAGTTCTTCAATCTTTGACTTTGGCCAATCAGTCAGAAAACCTTCGTACAATTTAGAGAAAACTGAGGCAGTCGTGACGTGACTGGAAGAACCCCCTTGAACCCCCCTCGGCGCCCTTCTTCTGAATTGGCGTCACGAATCCCTGCTTCCAGGGGTCAGGGTAGCATCCACTTTCTGTGATCGTGTCAAATATGTCTGCCAGGGCTACGGACAGCTTGTCGGCGAAGGCTTTGACAAGTTCGATCGGAATATCCGTTGGGCAAATACTTGGTCCTTTTTAGGTTATTTATCTTCTTCTCGACTTAAACTAATACTGATATAACTAGGTGAAAGTGAAGAGCTGACGACATGTCCAGTTCCAAACCTTCAGCGCGAAGATCTTGTTGACGAATCGGTAGGCTAAGTTTTAACATAGTTGTGTTGTGAGAGCATCACTTTGGTTTTGTCGTGGGCTGTTTTTTGTTTTTTTCCTACTACCCCGATTTCAGCTTAAGGGTCTAACCTGTGCGGTTTTTACGGAAAGTGTGGACCTTGGCAGTTTAGTCCCTACTTCCGTTATTCTGTTGTTGTTTTTGGGATCCCAAAGCGTCATTGGAGGGATACCTATGACATCACAAAAGTTGTCCGTCCGTCTGTCAGCACTATAAATCTTTCAAGGGATAGGTCGAGTTCGTAGATGGGCAGAAGTTTGTTAAAAGTAAAAGTTTTATCTGAAGTTGATTAGATATCCGATTTAGGGATAAGGAGACATGCTGAATCCGAGTATTAAAATGTTTTTCTCGTCGGACAGGTAGATCGGCCGGAATCCGGCCAAAACTGGAAAGTTTGTCAAAGATAAAAGATTAATCTGAAGTTGATTAGAGGTTCCATTTAAGGATAGTGAAACATGCTGAATCCGAATATGAAAATTATTTTGTCGCCGGACAAATAGATTGCCCGGAATCCGGCCCTAAGCGGAAAATCTCTTAAAAGTAAGAGTTGTATATGAATTTCATTAGGGATTCGATTTACAGGTAATAAGGCATGCTGAATTCGTGTATGACAATCGTTTTATACCTGGACACATTTCACCACGATTCCTGCTGAAATCTGAAATTTTTTTAAAAGTTGAAGTTTTATGTGAAGTTGATTATGGAGATATGGATGGAATGGAGATACGCTGAATCTGTGTTTGGTCCCGTGAGTTGATAATATATGCTACCGGGATCGAAGACCATATTCTAATTTCAAATTTCAAATTTTGGCACTACCGGAACCCTAGCCCATGGTCGTTTGTGTACGTGAGCTGGTCATTTTCAACGAAATAGTTGGTGCTACCGGTACCTTAGCTCCGGGTTCCGGTAGTTTGTTTTTTCCCATGTTATTTTCTCTAAGTCAGTGAAAATCCCGGCATCCTAGCTCTCATCAAAACTATTCCTTGAGTTCTATATTCCCTGTCGACACTACCGGAACAAAAGCTCCAGTTATATAGTCTCCGGTATCAACTACCGGCTCCCTAGCTTCTGAGTACATAATTCCCTGAGACTACCAGACGAGAAGGTGGTACGATGAGTTTTCCGTGAACCATTTCTATTACTACCGGAACGGGAGCCAGCACATACAAGTTTCCATTAGTCAATGACGTCAGATCCAGGAATCGTAGCATCATATGGTTTGATTTTTGAGGGGGGGGGGGGGGCGTCCGGTTGGTGACGACGGACTCAACAATGTGCCGACAAAACACGCCGTTGTCCTCTTCGCGGCAATGGCGTATATTTACCGCCAGCACAGAATAGAACCGGGGTATAAAACTAACTGTAATGTTTTTGTTTTCTTTGTAGAAAGCCGAGAAGATGATATCAACCGAGGCAGGCGATGAGGCACCAGACAAGCGCGGAAGGGACCGACCCAAGGGAACCGCAGAGAAAGCTGCGAACTCCCCTGAAGCCAAGGTAAGCTTTTCGATATCTCTGCAGCAACTGCAAGTTATCCTCTCTCCGGTTCACACAAATAAGGTCTTCCGAGTTATGCTTTGAGAAAGTTGGCTTTAGTTGAGGGTAGTAGCCAAGCGTTGAGCCTTATTCGATATCGGCGACGTATATTTCGATATCGAAAACGATATTTTGCATTTCCAGTTATTTTCTCCATCTGTCGTCGGATGTCCGAAGCTTCGGTTGTAGATGTAGAAAGTGAAACCGTAGGTTGAATTTTCAGCCCCCTTAATTTTTCCTTGTTGGGGTATTTCTTACTACATATGCTTGCAAGTGCCATATGAGCTTCCAGCTCTTGTTTATTTACTTTACTAAAATGACATATTACCGCCTTTGATTTTGTACACAAACAAGGTTTGAAGCCTTAAATAAAGCTCATTTGCGAGAGTGGTACATGAAATTGCCTCAATGGTTTTGCTTAGAAATTATTTTTTCAGTCAGTGAAAATCCCGGCATCCTAGGTCTCATGAAAACTGTTGTATATGTTATTATGAGCATTACCTAGCGGTGTAAATTAGTACCATCGTCCGCCACCTAGCGGGGGTCGTTTTCTGTCTATTGTTTATCGTCATTGTAATCACTTGAGTTTAAGGATGAATACTCTCTCCAACTAGTTTTCAAATAAAACTATATTTTGTGTTATCGGTGTTAATCGCGTAACCGGACATAACATTGGCGACGAGGATTATTCGGAAAGACTTTGCAGTGTTATATTGTGCAGTTAAGGTGCCAATATGCCTGAAAGTAAGGGCGGTGTGTTTGGAAACGAGGGTGTATCCCCATCCAGCAGCCATGGTCCACTGATTGGACAGATACGTCAGTATCACAAAGATGATGACTTTGCAGAATATGTTGCACAGTTGGAGATGTACTTTGAAGCAAACGGAGTTTCAGAAGCTTCAAGGCAGAGAGCCATATTTCTGAGTAGTTGTGGGTCAGAAACTTATTCAGCCATCAGGCAAGTGGTTCTTCCTAAGAGACTTAATGAAGTTCCGTACAGTGACATCAAAGTTAAGGCTTTGGAACATTATTCCCCAAAGCGTTTTGTTATTGCGGAAAGGTTCAAGTTTTATGGTCGTAGTGACATCGTCACTTCTTCGATCCGACCGTTCCTTAAAGAACTGGTCTTAACCGAAAAATTTACTTTTTCGAGATCACAACGAGTACATGAAATTGCCTCAATGGTTTTGCATAGAAATTATTTTTTAGCACCCTTAAAGTGCGCATTTTATACTAAAAGTGAAAAAAAAACGTTTGACCATCACTTCCATCCTCTGACCCAGCCTTGCAAGTTCTTAACCGAATACTTCCATCTGGCCCAGCCTTGCCGGTTCTGTTTTCCTTCTTGTTTTCTTTTGCTTTCCGTCTCCTATTTTATATTTAAAGTGAAACCATAGGTTGAATTGTCAGCCCCCTTCATTATGGCACTTGAGCTTACTCAAGTGCCATATACCGATTGTAATTTCTGTCTGTCAGTCGGTCCCGGTTTTGTTTCTTCGGGCACTTCCAGATAAGCTAGAACAATGAAACTTGGCATGCATATCAGGAACTGGACCAGATTAAATTAGAAATGGTCACTTCCCCGATCCAACCATCTGGAGGGGATCGGAGGGAGAGGGAATCCGGAAAAAAATAGGAAAAGTGAGATATTTTTAGCTTACGAACGGGTGATCGGATCTTAATGAAACTTGATATATTGAAAAACTTCGTGTCTCAGACCCTCCATTTTTAAATTAAGACAGGATCCGGTGATATTGGGGGAGTTGGAGGGGGAAACCGGAAATCTTGGAAAACACAGAGTGGAGAGATCCGGATGAAATTTGGTGGAAAGTACAAGCAAAAGTCCTAGATACGTGACTGATATAACTGGAATGGATCCGCTCACTTTGGGAGAGTTTGGGGGGGGGGAGAAGTCCGAATTTGTAGTGATCCCGCGAGTTCCGTGCTACCTGATGTGCTGGGACAATGGAAATTGACAGGAATGTCTGGGACCCAACCCGATTAAATAGGAAATCGTCAATTCCCCATTCGACCATCTGGGGGGGGAGTGGTGGGAGGATGAAGCCAAAATTTGAGATATTTTTAGCTTCTGAACGGTTGATCACATCTTGATGAAAGTTGATATTTAGGATGGCCTCGTGTCTCGGACATTTCACTTTAAATCCGGGCGGGATCCATGACGCTGGGGGGAATTGTAAATTCTGAGAAACGGTTAGAGTGGAGGGATTGGGATGAAGCTTGGTGGGAAAAACAAGCACAAGTCCTAGACACGTCATTGACATAACCGGACCGGATCAGGGCACTGTGGGGGAGTTAGGGTGGGGGTCCGGATTTCTAGCGATCCCGGGAGTTCGGTATACTTCCTGATGTCCTAGGGCGATGAAACTTGGCAGGTATGTAAGGAATCCAAACAGATTGACTTGAGAACAGCCGAATCTCCAACCCAACCATCGTGGGGGAGTGGGGGGATGGGGAGTCTGGAATCTAGTGGCGTGCATAACTTTTGAACAGGTGATGGGATTTGAATGAAACTTGTCTGGTGAGCTATCGTCTCGGACGTTAAGTGTCATGTCCGGGTCGGGTCTGATACCTGTGGGGATGGGGGGGGGGGGTGGAAAACTCAAGAAACTCTAAAAGCAGAGGGATTGGGACAAAACTTAATGGATGGAACAAGCATTAGGCCTAGATGAAGTTGACGGAGCCAGATGGTTTCGGGGCTCTGTGGGGGGAGTTGGAGGGGGTTTCCTGGAATTCCGGTAGTCGTGAGTTAGAATAGTTCCAGATGTAAAACGACAACGAAACTTTGCAGGCATATTAGCGACCCGAATTATCTTGACTTAAGAACCTGACACAACATAGCCCCGGAAACTTCCGTTCCTAGATCCGAGCATTTTTTGGGGAGCAAGAGAAGAGAAATATGGAAATTGACTTCTATAAATTGCGAACGAGTGGTCTGATTTGACTGAAACTTCATGGGTGATACGAATCGATGGCCTCGACATGTAAAACATGCGTTCCATATGCGACCACGATTAGGGGAATTGGGGGTGGGGGGACTTTTGACATGCACAAAAACCAAACGGATGGACTGAATGAGATGCAATTCGACAGTGCCGAGTTTATGCGGCCTAGATTTGTTATTTGGCGCCCGGGCCGGATTCGGCCAAGGTAGGGGGGGGGGGGTACTGGAAACTTGCAGATAGACTATGCTCCAATTTCAGTAAAACTTGATGGACAGGAACAGGGAATTAAGAGATTGGGCCCGAACCGGCTCCGACAACGTTGGTGGGAGGGGGGGGGGTACCGGAACTTTCCAAAAATGCTCAGATTCGAGTGAAACTTGATCGATGGTATAAACGAAGATGCTTTAGGTGGTCGATTTTTTGTATTCCCAACCAGATTCGGCCACGGTACGTGGAGATAGAGTGAGTACTGGAAATCGTGGGGAATCGTCTAGGGATCAAACAAATGGATTTATTGGGATGAAAGTTTGAACAGTCATGTGCATTTGCTACAGATAATCAAGACGATGCCGGAACTGCTCAGAAATGAGTGAAACTAAATATCCTATTTCTATTTCCGAACCGCATTTTTGGATGGCGGGTGCATTTGTGACGTTCTCATCTACTTTCTTGTACAGCCTACCCGTACAAGTGCCATATGAGCTCGTAGCTCTTGTTCTTTGAAGCTTCGGCAAAATTCTCTTCGAAAGGCAAAATGAATCCCTCACTCAGTGATGCTTTTTCGTGTGATCCATAGCAAAATACTTGATAAGATTTCCCCTTCTTCGATGCAGTTATACCAACTACTCGGACTGGCCATAAAGGATAGCCATAGAATTTGCCAAACGCAACGTCATTAATACTGTAGTACATCGCAAGCTCGATAATGTCTAATTTCCTGACGCAAACAGGTTTTACACAGCACTGCAAACAGGTTTTACACAGCACTGCAAACTCGATAATAGCAACTCTCGATAAGAGTTGAGGGTAGTAGCCAAGCGTTGAGCCTTATTCGATATCGGCGACGTATATTTCGATATCGAAAACGATATTTTGCATTTCCAGTTATTTTCTCCATCTGTCGTCGGATGTCGGAAGCTTCGGTTGTAGATTCGGACCTCATGGAGGAAGGTTTTATAGAAAGAGGGAGTGAGTTTTTACGAGATTGTTTGTGCCGACGGACTCGACAATCTGCCGGCAAAACACGCCGTCGCCCTCTTCGCGGCAACGGCGTATATTTACCACCAGCACAGAATAGAACCGGGGTATAAAACTAACTGTAATGTTTTTTTTTTTTTTGAAGGAAGCCGAGAAGATGAAATATACCGAGGCAGGCGACGAGGCACCAGCCAAGCGCGGAAGGGACCTACCCAAGGGAACCGCAGAGAAAGCTGCGAACTCCCCTAAAGCCAAGGTAAGCTTTTCGATATCTCTGCAGCAATTGCAAGTTATCCTCTCTCCGGTTCACACAAATAAGGTCTTCCGAGTTATGCTTTGAGAAAGTTGGCTTTAGTTGAGGGTAGTAGCCAAGCGTTGAGCCTTATTCGATATCGGCGACGTATATTTCGATATCGAAAACGATATTTTGCATTTCCAGTTATTTTCTCCATCTGTCGTCGGATGTCGGAAGCTTCGGTTGTAGATTCGGACCTCATGGAGGAAGGTTTTATAGAAAGAGGGAGTGAGTTTTTACGAGATTGTTTGTGCCGACGGACTCGACAATCTGCCGGCAAAACACGCCGTCGCCCTCTTCGCGGCAACGGCGTATATTTACCACCAGCACAGAATAGAACCGGGGTATAAAACTAACTGTAATGGTTTTTTTTTTTTTGAAGGAAGCCGAGAAGATGAAATATACCGAGGCAGGCGACGAGGCACCAGCCAAGCGCGGAAGGAACCTACCCAAGGGAACCGCAGAGAAAGCTGCGAACTCCCCTAAAGCCAAGGTAAGCTTTTCGATATCTCTGCAGCAATTGCAAGTTATCCTCTCTCCGGTTCACACAAATAAGGTCTTCCGAGTTATGCTTTGAGAAAGTTGGCTTTAGTTGAGGGTAGTAGCCAAGCGTTGAGCCTTATTCGATATCGGCGACGTATATTTCGATATCGAAAACGATATTTTGCATTTCCAGTTATTTTCTCCATCTGTCGTCGGATGTCGGAAGCTTCGGTTGTAGATTCGGACCTCATGGAGGAAGGTTTTATAGAAAGAGGGAGTGAGTTTTTACGAGATTGTTTGTGCCGACGGACTCGACAATCTGCCGGCAAAACACGCCGTCGCCCTCTTCGCGGCAACGGCGTATATTTACCACCAGCACAGAATAGAACCGGGGTATAAAACTAACTGTAATGGTTTTTTTTTTTTTGAAGGAAGCCGAGAAGATGAAATATACCGAGGCAGGCGACGAGGCACCAGCCAAGCGCGGAAGGAACCTACCCAAGGGAACCGCAGAGAAAGCTGCGAACTCCCCTAAAGCCAAGGTAAGCTTTTCGATATCTCTGCAGCAATTGCAAGTTATCCTCTCTCCGGTTCACACAAATAAGGTCTTCCGAGTTATGCTTTGAGAAAGTTGGCTTTAGTTGAGGGTAGTAGCCAAGCGTTGAGCCTTATTCGATATCGGCGACGTATATTTCGATATCGAAAACGATATTTTGCATTTCCAGTTATTTTCTCCATCTGTCGTCGGATGTCGGAAGCTTCGGTTGTAGATTCGGACCTCATGGAGGAAGGTTTTATAGAAAGAGGGAGTGAGTTTTTACGAGATTGTTTGTGCCGACGGACTCGACAATCTGCCGGCAAAACACGCCGTCGCCCTCTTCGCGGCAACGGCGTATATTTACCACCAGCACAGAATAGAACCGGGGTATAAAACTAACTGTAATGGTTTTTTTTTTTTTGAAGGAAGCCGAGAAGATGAAATATACCGAGGCAGGCGACGAGGCACCAGCCAAGCGCGGAAGGGACCTACCCAAGGGAACCGCAGAGAAAGCTGCGAACTCCCCTAAAGCCAAGGTAAGCTTTTCGATATCTCTGCAGCAATTGCAAGTTATCCTCTCTCCGGTTCACACAAATAAAGTCTTCCGAGTTATGCTTTGAGAAAGTTGGCTTTAGTTGAGGGTAGTAGCCAAGCGTTGAGCCTTATTCGATATCGAAAACGATATTTTGCATTTCCAGTTATTTTCTCCATCTGTCGTCGAATGTCGGAAGCTTCGGTTGTAGATTCGGACCTCATGGAGGAAGGTTTCATAGAAAGAGGGAGTGAGATTTTACGAGATTGTTTAATAGAAAAATGAAAAGTTTGAAAAGAGAAGTTAAATTTGAATTGATAAAGTATAAAAAGATAGTAGGTTTAAGACGAAAGTGTAAGTGACGTTAAAGTGCATTAATTGAGATGGTTCCTCGTATATTAAAGTTCACATATTTGGCTTTTCATTTTAGCTTTCGCTAAAAAGCGAAGCTTCCAGCGACTGTACGAAGAACAAGTCAAACTAAAGCGCCGCAGGCGAATTTTTTCAAATCTTCCTTTTTTCCGGAAATATTTAGCTATACTTAACATAGTTCTACCCTGTAACGAGTTTCAGACTCCCACAAATATCAATCTTAAAACGCCAACTAATTGAAACACCGTTCTTCCAAATAAAGCTTTAATGCATCAGTTGAGATTATTCCTTTGTAAAATTTCGTATATTGCAGTTCACATATTCGGCTTTTCATTTTAGCTTTCGCTAAAAAGTGAAGCTTCCAACGACTGTAAGGTACTCCCAGATGTGATAGGACGATAAATGTTGATATAATTTTGACGATAATTTTGAGCCCCCTTCATTTTTTCTTGTTGTGGTATGTCTTACTACATATGCTTGCAAGTGCCATACGAGCTTCCAACCCTTGTTTATTTATTTATTAAAGTGACATATTACCGCCTTTGATTTTGTACACAAACAAGGTTTGAAGACTTAAATTAAGCTCATTTGCGAAAACTGTTTGCAAAACTATTCCATGACTTCTATATTCCATGTCGACACTACCGGAACACAATCTCCAATTATATAGTTTCCGGTATCAACTACCGGCTCCCTAGCTTCTGAGTACATAATTCCCTGAGACTAGGCATGGGCACTGTTCCTGTTTTTTTCCTCCTGTTTTGCTGTTTACTGTTTTCTGTTTCAGGGACCCAAAATAAACAGAACAGCTGTTTTGAAGCCAGCTGTTTTTTCTCACTCCGTTTTGGTGTAACCTGTTTTGCCCTGTTCCTGTTTTTTTTTACCTGTTTAAACAGTCAAATCTGTTTTTTGGGGACAACCCGCCTTATCAGTAAAACAAATCTTTTAACTCTAAGATTTCCATCATTTCGAAATGCCACATTCCAAAAGAGGCCAATATGTCAACCTTACCAGTAACCCACGCGAATTGTGGATGCAATGACGGCTATCAAAAATATTGAGCAAAAATCAAGCAACAGTAGGAACAACAGCAAAAAAGGGGAACTTCAGATACTGTACCTATTTATTCTGCTCAAGCTGACGGCGAATTGCATTTGACTGAGCTAAATGGATACCTAGTCAGCTAAGTCTTAGACTACTGTTGCAGCTTTCTGACCCTTCGTGGCAGAATCAGTCTTCGGGTCCAATATGAACAAGTGCGCAAGCGCTCAAACGTGATGTGTAAAAGTAAAACGTATATCATATCAGAGATAGGCGAATCAGATCATGAAAGGATTTGAATCCGAATCCAGGGCTAGGTACGAATCTGAGTCCGAATCCACCATTTCATGCTGAGGATTCGAATCCGAAGTCGTATCCGGATTCGAATCCAACCTTAACAAAACTGACATTTCAGGTAATCAGATAATGTGATAGATTACTTAACATATTTGGTGGTGAACAACAAACAATTTGATTGTCTAAAGCCCACTGTGTAAAAATAGGGAAAACGGAAACTGAAAGGATGTAGAATAGAAATTTTAGCGGTCTCGTAAGATTGAGGGTTTGGATCCGAGTCCGTATCTGAATCCAGCCTGAGAAGCAGAAGATTCGATTCCGGCCTAAAGGACGAATCCCAATCAGGATTCGGATTCGCCCATCTCTGTACCATATATTGTGTACGAACACCCTAATAACCATTCGCCTTTGATGTTTAATTCATTGGTCAATATGGGCCCAGTTGCCAGCGTTTGGATGTGGGGGGGGGGAGAGTCTCGCCGAAAGATACATCTAGATGGGTCTTTGCTTGGGTCCAAAGACCCATCTGGACAATGATGTTCACGCATTCCAAATTTTCACTTTAGTTACCAGGCATGTTTAGCAATTTTGCGAATTTGGTCAGGCAATTTACTCTGGGCAATCCGGGCCCATTAAAATTTAACTGAAAAGCCAAGTAATTTTTGTGTCATTTAATTAAACATACTGAATCATTGGGATTCTACAAAGAGAATTTTTTATTTTCCACTATCTGCTCTAGTTATGACGTTCAGAATATGTGCGGCCGTCCCCACAACGCAAATTCTACTATGACTCGGGAATTTTAATCTAAACACAAACGCTGTTTTTCATTGGTCAGTGGTAAGATTGGTGAAGATTGTTTAGTGCCGGAACAAAAGAAAAATCATAAATCTCTTTTGTAAGGCGTGCAACAAAAATACAAGTGCATAGAGGTACCACAAATCACACGGAAATTCCACTATTTGAAAAACGATTATTCGTGAATAGTGGAAGAATGAAGTAACGCATTTTCAGCGGCTCTTCAAGCTGTTTTAAGTGACTAAGTGATGGTTTACTAGATAATACTAGATTGTCCTATCCCAGCCTTTTTAGGTTAAACTTTAAAGGAAATATTAGTCACCGAGGGAATTGTAACCAATTGCCCTTGAACCGAGAGTGTATCGGGGGTTGAATCCCAAAAGTCGCAACTAGACCCCAAGGCCCATAAGTACACCAAGTTTCAAATTAGTATCTGTCATGGTTCACGAGATAAGAATGCCAAAATAAAACGTTGAAAAACGAGAATGGAAAACCGGCTATCGCCGCCGCAAGAGTGGAGTGTTCATAAATGAACTTTCCACTAAAACCGAACATGTGATCACCAAAAAGGGCTCACACGACGTATTATCTGTTCAGCGAAGTTAAATGTGATTTCAAAAGACTAGTACTTTCAACTTCAAAAAGGCTAGAAAGGCTGAAATTAGCTTAGCGACATCACAACATCCGCACCGGTTCATGTAAACAAACGATAACTGTAATTCCTGACAGTATATTTGGCACAACCTCAGTTCTATACGGAAAAGTTGAGATTTTTTCAACTTGATGATGAAAGTGAAACTCCGTTTCACGGATTTTCGCAGAATAGTAGACTCACATTCAGCCAAGACATCCACGCGTTTTGAGCCTTCTATGACCTTGCTCAAAAGAAACCACCGAGGAAAAGCTATTCGGTATTCGGATTGAACATGCATCTCTCGCGACCTCCCTTCACAAAAAAATTTCCATCGTCACCAACCACTGTCACGAAGTGAAACTTCAGGAATTTCCAACTTTGAGTTTGTATGATCTGTAAACTTTAGGCTATTACCGATCACTCACAGACAATCCAAGTGGAAAGGTAGGCTAGGCGAAAATTTCGTGTTAAAACAAACAAAACTTCCATGGCTCATTTTCCATCGGGAAAAAGTGTAATTCATTTATAAAGGCAGCTGGAATTCTGGACCAAGATATTTCTTGTTCTATGAAAAGAACTCGAAGAAAGGCATCTGTGCGGTGCAAGGAAGAACTATTTAAGATACTTCTTGGTACAGGGCAAACTATACGCGAACTCTGCTATAAAAACAATAAAAAATACGGGATATCAAATAACAAAAAAAACACCTGTTTTAAACAGCCGGTTCTGTTTTTTTTTTTCGCCTGTTTAACAGCTGTTTCTGTTTTCGAAGTCATCATTTCTGTTAAAACAGAACAGGACCTGTTTTCAAGATTCCTGTTTTCTTTCTGTTTCTGTTCTTATGTGACCTGTTTCTGCCTGTTCCTGTTTGAATGCAAAAACAGAACAGTGCCCATGCCTACCTGAGACTACCATACGAGAAGGTGGTACGATGAGTTTTCCGTGAGCCATTTCTATTACTACCGGAACGGGAGCCAGCACATACAAGTTTCCATTAGTCAATGACGTCAGATCCCGGAATCGTAGCTCATATGGTTTGATTTTTGAGGGGGGGGGGCGTCCGGTTTGTGACGACGGACTCAACAATGTGCCGACAAAACACGCCGTTGCCCTCTTCGCGGCAACGGCGTATATTTACCGCCAGCACAGAATAGAACCGGGGTATAAAACTAACTGTAATATTTTTTTTCTTTGAAGAAAGCCGAGAAGAGGAAATATACCGAGGCAGGCGACGAGCCACCAGCCAAGCGCGGAAGGGACCGACCCAAGGGAACCGCAGAGAAAGCTGCGAACTCCCCTAAAACCAAGGTAAGCTTTTCGATACCTCTGCAGCAACTGCAAGTTATCCTCTCTCTGGTTCACACAAATAAGGTCTTCCGAGTTATGCTTTGAGAAAGTTGGCTTTAGTTGAGGGTAGTAGCCAAGCGTTGAGCCTTATTCGATATCGGCGACGTATATTCCGATATCGAAAATGATATTTTGCATTTCCAGTTATTTTCTCCATCTGTCGTCGAATGTCGGAAGCTTCGGTTGTAGATTCGGACCTCATGGTGGAAGGTTTCATAGAAAGAGGGAGTGAGTTTTTACGAGATTGTTTAATAGAAAAATGAAAAGTTTGAAAAGAGAAGTTAAATTGGAATTGATAAAGTATAAAAAGATAGTAGGTTTAAGACGAAAGTGTAAGTGACGTTAAAGTGCATTCATTGAGATGGTTCCTCGTATATTGCAGTTCACATATTCGGCTTTTCATTTTCGCTTTCGCTAAAAAGTGAAGCTTCCAACGACTGTAAGGTACTCCCAGATGTGATAGGACGATAAACTTTGCTGGGACATTAGTAACTTGACTTCATTGGGTTGGACATCGTCACTTCTTCGATCCGACCGTTCCTTAAAGAACTGATCTTAACCGAAAAATTTACTTTTTCGAGATCGCCATGAGTACATGAAATTGCCTCATGGTTTTGCTTAGAAATTATTTTTTAGGACCCCTAAAGTGCGCGTTTTATCTTAAAAGTGAAAAAAAACGTTTGACCATCACTTCCATCCTCTGACCCAGCCTTGCCGGTTCTGCTTTCCTTCTTGTTTTCTTTTGCTTTCTGTCTCCTATTTTATATTTAAAGTGAAGCCATAGGTTGAATTTGCAGCCCCCTTAATTTTTTCTTGTTGGGGTATTTCTTACTACATATGCTTGCAAGTGCCATACGATCTTCCAGCTCTTGTTTATTTACTTTACTAAAGTGACATATTACCGCCTTTGATTTTGTACACAAACAAGGTTTGAAGCCTTAAGAAATATTTTGAAAACTGTTGCTAAAGACTCGGTTATTGCCAGTTATTCGTATTTTTCGCGTTGTGGAGTTGACCGGTAGCGGAAATTCTGAATGCCGTCGCACTATCGCGATTATTGCCTAAGAGCAAAACAGTGGCCTACATATTGATTATACTGGTCCGTTTTTAGGAGGCATGCTCTTGATTGTTTTAGATTCGTGTTCTAAATGGTTGGAAGTTGTGGCTATGAACAGTACGGATTCAAAGCGTACTATTGAAGTTTTGGGGTCTGTATTTTGTCGTTATGGTTGTCCCGTTGAAGTGGTGAGTGACAGTGGTGTACAAGTCACGTCCCAAGAATTTGCTGAATTCTGTCGGAGAACGGAGTGAAACAGACGCTTACCCCTCCGTTCCACCCGAGGCAATGTACGAACATTTGTCGAAATTTCTATTTCATTACAGGGGGTCTGTTCATGGTGCTACAGGTAGTTCACCCGCCAAGGTATTTCTAGGTACGCACTAGGCTAGATTTGTTGCAATCGCAGAATGATGTGCCGTTTGCAAAGCAAGGTGATGGGAAATATAGTGTAGCTGACACAGTGTTTACTTTAGATTATGAAAATCGCCAGAGACAGCAGTGGTTTCAAGAGATTTTACACAAATCTGGATCCTCAGTTGCTTATCGTGTTCAAGATGGTCTGAATTTGGATCAGTTGAGGCGATCTCATATTCCACTTCGTAAGCCTGACGGTTATGGGGATTGGGAAGCGTCGGTTGATAGCTGACAGCCGACAGCTAAAACTCCTGGTCAAGTTCGAACAACCTCTGTCTCTCTCCGCATCGAACAACCTATCAGTGCGCCAATCCCAGAGCCCACTGAAATGTCAATGTTAAGTCCGGTTGTTCGTCGTTCGACAAGGTATAGGAGAGAACCTGATAGATTTCAGGCCGGAGTTTAATATAGTGCGGGGAAGGTGTTATGTATGTAATCGCTATTTCATCGTTACTCGGTATTTCTCCGGCTTCCCTATTATACCTCGGGCGCTACGTGGTATGCAGCAGTACCGCTGATAATACCAAACTGATTATTCGCTTAAATGCAGCGGATGCCATTTCAGAAGGAATTTAATATTCATAATTCATTTTAGCCTGTTGCCGCGACAAAAAAGATTTGCTATCCCCAACGTGTGATGGATGAAGTCCGTCTTTTGAGCTTGAAAAAATACTGGATCGGAATATCATACAAGATTTTGACCATCGCTGGTATACAAGTCGGAATTTCCTCTAAATAAGAATTTCAAGACAAAACGAGATTCTGTGTTTATTTGATAGTCTTTAAGACAAGCAAATTTAACTAAATAAGTCAACAAACTCAATACCTTTGCGATTGCATCGAAACCTTTTCCCTATTTATGATTTACCTTTTCGTTTTAGTCGGAATGTCGCCCAAACCCGTCTGGCCGAGCCCTGGATGCCCAAATTGAGATCAGTCGCCATTTTCTACCTGGACATCCAGTGGCAACGGAGATCCTGAGTGAATTAAATAAGTATTTTGGGGGCATGAGGGATAGGTCTAGGCCTAGTAACAATGTTCTTCAGTGCGTGCAGTATCCGTCGAAGGCACTCTTTCATATAACAAAGGGAAGTGGCCAATTGAGGGAGTTCGTTGATTTCTCAAATATCATGACCTACTACACGGCGCTTGAGGAAGCTGGATTGGCACCTGGGACAATTCGAAACAGGCTTAAGGTTGTTCTCAATTTGTTAGACGCCCTTATGCCCTGTCACAAATTGCTGGCCAAACATTTTCCGGGCGAAAGCGTCGTCAACTCCGCTATATACTTCTCGAGTGCGCGCCTTGAGCTACAGAAGCTTTTCAAGTCCATCAACGGCAAAGAGAAGAGGCAGCTGCGCTTGAGAAGATCTGCAGAGATGTCTGGTAAAGCCAAAATTCACGACATCTCCGATTCTGTGAATGCGGTGAAAAAGTTTTATCTAGCAGCTCGTTCCACCGTACGAAGGTGGGAAGAACTGGGGGAGGCCATTTCCATCGACATGCTTGATGACAAGAAACGGAAACAGTTTGAGTCCGATTACATTCTTGTCCGAGATTATCTCATGTTCACTATTGTTCATGGACGATTTCACCGGTCTGGCGTGGCCCAGAAAATGACAGTAAATTGTACGGTAAAAGTAAACGGTAGAATAGTCCATGCAATCAACAAACAGGAAGATCCCCTGGTTGTTCTTGTAACGGAGCACAAAACAGATGCGCAAGGGCCAGTGTACAGTTTCTCCCAGAAGACGCTGAGATTCTCGGCTTTTACCTCACGGAAATGAGGAAACGTGTTCTTAAAGCCGAACATCCATTGATGTTCGTGACAGTGGAAGGGTGTTCAGTTGGGTTTACAGCAAGAAACTCTAGCCGTTTACAGAAGCTGGACACGCCGTACGTAAATTCTCGGGGATCAAGGGTAGCCTATGAGAACTACAATTTTGCCAAAAATGCAAATTGTCCAGCCGCTCTGAAGGCCAACTGCAACTTGATTGGTCATTCGGTGGCCACCGCGGAAAAACGATACGTTCAGCCGGTTCTTGAGCTTTTTCGAACAGCTCTTACGTACGAAGGGGCAAAAGCGGACATAAAGAAATTCTATTTACCGAGTCAGATTCTATTTACATAAGATGAAATTCTATTTACTGAGTGAGATTCTATTTACATAAGATGAAATTCTATTTACTTAACGAAAATACATTGACTTAGCAAAAATTTAATTAACAAAACTTTTTTTTACGACCAAACTATTTGACTTAGCAAAAATTTATTTCACAAAGTTTCTTCTTATTTTTTTTTTCTTTCCATTGTCTGTAAATTCAAAACATGCCCGGTAAAAAAAAAAAAAATCTGAAAATGCAAAATTTTTATAAGTAAATAGAAATCGAACGCGCTGTAAATAGAATTTCACGTTGTAAATAGAATTTCGCGCTGTAAATAGAAGTTGAAATTCTCGATACCGATACGCTCGAAAGCCGATACACAAGTCAGTAGTTTGTGTTATCGATACAAGTTCGTTTTGTATCCACTATACTAGGTGGATATGCTGAAGTGATGACTGCTGAGCTGATGGACTTTTTAACAGGAAGGAGGAGATAACCAAGGGTGAAGTAGGCGAATTTCCCAAAGCAACAGTTGTGTATGCCAGTGAAGAAGAGAGTAGAGGTGGAGGAGATTAAAAACTACATCAGCAGTGGCCTCAGGCACCTCAGCTTAGTAGAAACTGCAAAGAGGATGGGATGCTCATCGAAAAACAGTATTAGAAGACTCAAGGAAAGTAGACTCACCAAGAGCAGCCTGACTATCAGGTATGGCAGACAGGGGTGTCACAACTGTGGGGGGGGGGGGGGTGGCGCCAGAAAGAGCCGACGCGAAGCTCCACGATGTATCATCAACACATTTGATTTGTTTCATGAAAACAGTAGTTTTTCTGAAAATCAGTCTGTTTTTTGTCAAAACAGTATTTTTTTCCGAAAATAAGTCGATTTTTTTACGTTTTTTTCTTGAAAATAGTCATTCTTCTGCCAAAATTTTCAGCAAAAATTTTACCAGCCAGTTGGTTAATGTCTTGTCCCCCTTCCCAAACGTTTTGGCTAGTAAAGCCTCTGATGGCAGACTAGGGCCTTGGTTATCAGAGTAAAGCCTGTTTCACATTGGTCTGCACTGCACCTGCGTTGATTGGTAGCATGTCTTTAGCTTTCACTCTGCGTGCATTTTGATTTTTAAATAACTGATCAGGGTACAGGAGTAGTATCCAACCTGAAATTTACACAACCAGAACCTGGCCTAGAAAGGTTGGAAGGAAATTTCAGTCCCCTAAACTTTCTTCAAAATCACGTCATCATTGACGGCGTCCTGTCTGACACAGTCTGCCATACCTGATAGTCAGGCTGCTCTTGGTGAGTCCACTTTCCTTGAGTCTCCAACTACTGTTTTAGATGAGCATCCCATCCTCTTTGCAGTTTCTGCTAAACTGAGGTGCCTGAGGCCACTGCTGGTGCAATTTTTAATCTCCTCCACCTCTACTCTCTTCTTTCCTGGCATACAATGCTGTTGTTTTGCATATGGAAAATTTGACTACTTCACCCTTGGTTATCTTCCTCTTCCTGTTGAAAAGTCCATCAGCTCAGCAGTCATCACTTAAGCAGATCAACCTAGGATACTGGATACAAAACGAACTTGTATCGATATCACAAACTACCGGCTTGTGTATCGGCTTTCGAGCGTATCGGTATCGGGAATTTCAAATTCTATTTACAGCGGGAAATTCTATTTACAACATGAAATTCTATTTACAGCGCGTTTGATTTCTATTTACTTAGACAAATTTTGCATTTACAGATTTTTGTTTGTTTACTGGGCATGTTTTGAATTTACAGACAATGGAAAGAAAAAAAATAAGAAGAAAGTTTATTAAATAAATTTTGGTTAAGTTAAATAGTTATGTCGTCAAAAATAGTTTTGTTAATTAAATTTTTGCTAAGTCAAAATATTTTCGTTAAGTAAATAGAATTTTGATTTTATTTAAAGAAAAGTTGGTTCAGTAAATAGAATTTCATCTTATGTAAATAGAATCTGACTCGGTAAATAGAATTTTTTTTATGTCCGCTTTTGCCCCTTCGTACTTACGTTCCAAAAGGAACTCTTCGGGGAATATGAATAATTTTTATGGTACTAGCAGCTGTGCAAGTGCCAGCGTGAAGAGGGAACCGCAAATCTTAGTGACCTTGACAATAATCGTTTTTCAGGTTCGACCATCGTCGATGGGGGGTGGGGGAGAAGATTGAGGGATTCAGATCATTCGAATTGAGGATCTGATCTGTATGAAACTTGGACAGTAGGGAAAAGCTCGTGCTGGAAATCCCCGGGCAGGCTTTTAAAGTTGAGGAATCATGATGAAACTTGTTAGATACAAAGGAAACTTAATTTGGGGTAAAATGGTCACGAGGACCATTTCCAAGCTGACTGCGAATCATGTTTGATGGTGCAAAACGGATACGTCAGCTGAATCTTGTTGGAGCTACATTTTGGCCCTTCTTGGCAAGGGTCCTCTTCAGGCTCAAAACCGGTTTTGAGCCTAAAGAAGACCCTTGAAAAACTCAGCAGATACTTTTTGGCGGTTTTTCGGTTCTTGCTGATGGTAACGCTTACTATATAACATTTTGAAACACAGCAGATAACACTATAACATCCGAAGTGTTCTCTGGTACGCACTATCTGTTGAAACCGCGCATCCTCGCGTTATCTGTTATGAAACTTCTGACAGTGTGATACCCCTGGACCCATGACCGCTTTGGATCAGGGGTTTCGACAGTAGGAAATGTGGTGTCCGGTCAATTCGTCACAGGACATTTCGTCACAGAGAGCCTGATTTCAAGTTTGGATTTCGTTTTTAAGCTATATATTCTTAAATACCGCATATGTGATGTTCTTCCTATATAAGTGTCTTCGAAGTAGTCGAGGATTTAATATACTTCGGATGGACAGATTTGAACGTCGCGGTCGAACGCTGATGGGATATCCACCATTGGGAGAAAAGCTAACGCTGTCAGCATTCTCATGGTGAGAGCAAAATCGCTGCAAGACGAACACTTCTCGAGAACATCGCTGTTTGCTTGAATTTGTGTTTTGTACATGAGAATCCTTAATAATCGAGTTTTTAACGACCTCTCTCAGTCTTTGCGAGTTCCAAATTTAACTAATAAACCCTTGACTGATGATTAAATATCGGAGATTAGAGCAAGGATAAAAAATAATGATTCGAATATTGATTCAAACAATCTCTTGTCAAGGTGTGGCATTTTTATTTTATCCAAACTACCTTTGTAATAACAAATTTTCTAAAATATGTCCTAGTGACGAATAGTCCGTCTGACCAATTGTCCCTGTTACGAATTGTCCGTGTGACGAAATGTCTGTGACGAACTGTCATGTGTGTCCTAGAATCAGGAAATGTCTCAGGTGTCCAATTAGTCTTGCCAAGTCGGACCAGATAGAATTACTAGAACCTTGGGGGGATTAGCGAAAAGAAATTCATGACAAAGTTGATTAGGATGAAACTTGGTATAGATAATGACAATCTTTATTTCATTTTATCCTATCGCAAGGGTACATGATTATTCATGTAGCATTTACGACCAATTTTCTTTAGCAATGGTGAAGTGCATCTTTTATAACTTGAAATTAATTTCGATATTTCGCTCTGGAGAAGTAAAGATTCCCGAGAGCCAGTGATTATTTTTATCCAGGATCTTGATCACGAGCCAATTCCAACCCTATCTAAAGCATCAATCTTAAAGGACTCATCGCACTATTTACTCTTCAACTTACAGTATTTTCAAATATTTGAATACTTTAAAACTAGCCTGTGCTTTTAACAATAACCCGCGTTTTGGTTGTTTTAAACCATTTCGAGACCCGTTCGACTTGTAGCGAACACACGGAAACAATTTACATAACCGTTTTTTCTGATGGAAAAAATTCTCGCAGACAACCGTCGACAGCGTGATATACATTTTGAAGGTAGCAAAACACGACAAGTGAGAAAACCAGCGTGGTTCTGTCGGAGGGGTTAGAATGTACCGTACGAAATTGGGGTCTCCGGGTTTAGGAATATATGTACTGATTATGGAAGTAGGTTGTATTATTACTATAGGTAAAACAGGTCCTTTAACTAAAATTCTTAATTTTTCAAGGACGATCTGGTATGACTTAGACTTTCATAAATGAACTCCCATCCTACCTGAAGTTCAATTCTTTATCGAGAACGGCCATTAACTATTTTAAGAAACCATACATTTAAGAGTTCAAGATAAGTTTTACCTCAATACTCTTCATGACTATCTCTTCTTGCCGACGAAAAGTCTCCGCCCTTTCCGGGTACCTAGCGGACGAACGGAAGAAGTGGTGTCACAGCTGCTCCCAAAGATCGCCGTGATTGCCGTGATCAATTCGTGATTGAGGCACTGAAGAACACTGGTACTAGGTCAAGCTCTATATCTTAATGGACCCCTCGCACTATTTACTCTTCAACTTGCAGTGTTTTAAAATCTGAAAACTTTACAACCAGGCTGTTCTTTCATCGTATAACCCACGATTTTGGCTGTTTTAAGCCTTTTCCGAGACACGTTGACTTACAGCGAAAACAGGAAAACAATTTACATAACCGGTTTTCTTATGGAAAAACTTCTCGCAGACAACCGTCGACAGCGTGATACACATCGAAGGTAGCAAAACACGGCAAGTGAGAAAATCAGCGTAGGGGCTAGAACGTACCGTAAGAAATTGGGTTCTGCGAGTTTAGAATATATAGACTGATTATGCAAGTAGCTTGCGTTAGTAGTAGAGGTAAGACAGGTCCTTTAAGGATCATTTACGCGGCGGGTATTTTTTAAGGTTTGAAGCCAAGCTGACCATTCATTACGAAAGAAATAGAAAACCGTGATTTCACAAATAATCACAGATTTGTACATATACACTTTTAACACGCACATTTTATCTTTCGTTATTTTATTTTTATCTGCATCCGCACCGCTTTCTTCTGGATTTTAGTTACATCTCGTCTTAGTGTTTGTTGGTTCCGCATCGTTCTCCTGTTGTGATTGTGGTGGATTTTATGATTTAGTTTTTGTGTTGTTTTTAGCTTTGATATCTTTCAAGGACACCTCGCATTACAAATGTTTTTGTATGTTTTGTTTTTGCTAAGATATTACGAAATTGTTGACCAATTCAAAACTTATCTATGTTTGAAGAAAATGAAAAAGAGGACCGATCGATCGATCGGGACCGATGATAGATGTAAACTCTTAAACTAGAGGGGATTTTGTCATTTATTACGCCGTGTCCTTTAAAAAAGATTTGAACATCTTTTAGCTTGTACTTCATGGAAAAGTGGATTGATGCGAAATCCTTGAAACAGTTATTTGTAATTAGATCTGTTCAGTACGATCTATTGTCACATTTCGGGCATGTTTTTATACAGAGATCTTACTGATAGTCGGTTTTTAGTGAAATTATTAGCTGTGAATTGATTTTACTTCTTAAATAAAGAAGTTTCAGTGGCAGTAAACCTGTAGATGTCAAATTAACAACTTCCAACTTACTGCAGGTGAAACCAAAACCTGTGGCAAGGGTGAGATTTAATATCGCTCCTCTTCTGTGCAGTTAACAGCCGTGGGATACCAGTTAACACTTGAGTGGCATATTAAAGGCACAGAAAACTTGACTACGCAACTTTCGGCCATCAAACCGACCTGGGGGGCTTAGATAAAGATAGGGGGACTTAATTGTCGACATTCTTTGTTATCTCAAACCCCCTCCTTAGTGTTCCCAAAGCTAGCTGGCAGGCCCTTGCCCCTTATGCACTGTATTTATGCGCTTATGCACTGTAAAAGTTCGCCTTTGGCCGTGTTGACTAACACATCGGGATAGTAGTCAAGAGGTCGTGCGTTCGATTCCTACTCCCGGCACACAAACCTTCTGCTTATTTTTTTCTACCAACTCAAAAGTCGAATTCTCGGAAACTGTCCGGAAACTGCAATGGTCGTAACGAGAATTTTTCTTATTCCCAACCAAAGACAATAATAGTGGGAGAGACCGGTGACTTGGCTAAAATCGGGTCTCCGAAAATCGATTGAAACGCCACCTAGCGTTTGGACTTTGTCCAATTTCCAGTGGTAGATGATTAATATAATTAAAGCAAGAGGGCGTGAGTAGGCAATGTCTGTCAACATTAACTGATTTGAAATCGTGAATTAAACATTTTTTTCCATAAAAAAGCGATTTATTCTTTTCCTACTTGTTTTTTATTCCAATTAAAGAGGAAATCTGAATGGAGAAAGAATGCTCATCATAAACAAAACGTGCTTTGATGATGATTATGCGGAAAGTGATGGAAGAAATTGTCAACAGAGCGATTTTTTAACGAAAGAACATCTGAACGGCTTTGATTGTTGTGACTCATGGTGCTTACGGGAGTTTCCGGTCTTTCCCACTTTTACTGTCTTTGCTCTCAACGTCGACTCGGGGTACATTCTTCATATGTCAGCTAGCTCCCCCAGTCAAGTTTTCTGTTCCTGTACTTTAAATCTCTGCATTAAACAATGAAAGTTGTCAACTTGGATGGCCGTTGAGTGGAGGGATTTAGATCTAATCGTGGGGAATAAGTTGGTGAGAGTCGCGGGACATTGCTGTGCTTTTGTGATGGTAAGCTGGCCTGATCGCACTATGCTGTACACTCTCGGCCAGTGGGTAGAAGGTAGGTGAGGGATTCCGGCCCGATGTCAATGTTCAAGGAGAGTGCCCTTAGCCAATGTACGCAGAGTTCTACATAGTGCTGCACTAACCTGGTATCTCCATACACACAGTAGACGGTACACAGGATTTTTTGATGACACTCGAGACACAGTAGGGTGTGGATGTACAGAACAGACTGCTTGACAAAATGGAAACACTTCAAAGTAAAACTTCTTGCTAACCTGTTAGAGAAGCTGACGTGCTATATCGTTGGCCTTTATGGTTCCCGCCATCAACCTATACATCTTTTCGGCTCACCACGAAGTAAGCTGATTCATGGAAACGGGCCCGGAGCAATAAAATTAAAAAGAAAAGTTACGTTGCGCCTGGCAACATAGAATTAACCTAAGGAAGTTTACATCGGCAACGCCGGCTTTTCCTATGGGAAATTTCTAACAGTAGCCAACTAGTTATCTAGCTAGTGACCGCGAGGTGTATATTACCCGAGGACTCGTCGGGAAACGGCGAGAGTACGCCTCTTATTTAATTCTTGGTGTGAATAAGGTCTTTGATCCTAAACTGCGATAGCTCTATGGCAGTTTAGTAGCGCAGGTAATTTCGAATTTCCAATCCGGCGTGCCGGAAAAGGGGTGAGAATTTTAGTTTTGTTTCATCATTTATCACGCTAGATTCGTGTTCTAAGACGATGCCCTGTTAACCTGTTTTGTATGCATTTTGGAACATGGGCAAGATTTGCCACTCTGTACATTCTGCTTGTGTCTGGGTTCGGTGTTGAACTCGAAAGAAACACAGTTGCGAAAACGTTTGAAAACATAGATCCCGTGTAGGGCATAGATGGGTGAATGCAACCATGAAAGGATTTGAACCTGAATCCAGGCCAAGGTATGAATCCAAATCCACTATTTTATGAGATAAACTATTGAGGATGATTGGTGGTGGAGATAAAAAGGTTGGATTGCATAAGCAGCCCAAACCCACTGTATAAAAATTGAGAAACGGAAACTGAAATGATGTAGGCTAGACTAGAAATTTGAGCGGATTACAGTAGAGGTACGCTTATGAGAACACCTCTCTGAAATTTTCGACACCTTGTCTTTGTTTCTTGCTTCTAAAACAGCCAAAGAGAAAGGAAAAATAACAAACTTTATATGACTGAACAGCTAACTGTTTCAGCAATCCTTCTGGCACTAGGGAAAAGGTAAATAGGCCGGGGCCCGTTGACAATATGATGAATCAATGAACATTACTAGTTCAAAGGTTGTATGAGCGTAGATCTACACAGCGTGAAGGAGAGTTGGCTACTGTTTTGTGTTTCATGGCAATGTATTTCAAAGTTAAACCGAATTCGGTAATTCACCTAGTTTTTGCTTGGTCCGCATCTGTTACCAGATACCGTTGTTCAACCAAGAGTCTTATTCCATTGGAGGAGTGGAGGGATCGGGATCAAACTTGGTGGGAAGAAAAAGCACAAGTCCTAGATACGTCATTGACATAACTGGACTGGATCCGGGCACTGTGGGGAGTTAGGGGTGGTGGTGGACATCTAGTGATCCAGCGAGTCCGGCGTACTTGTTGATGTGCTAGGACGATGGAACTTTGCAGGTATGTAAGGGATCCGAACAGATAGACTTGAGACTAGTCGTTTCTCCGATCCGACCATCGTGGGGGGAGTGGATGGATGGGGAGTCCGGAATCTAGTGGCATGCATAACTTTTGAACGGGTGATCGGATTTGAATGAAACTTGTCAGTTGGAAAGAGCTATCGCCTCAGATGTTTGGTGTCAAGTCTGGATCAGGTCCGATACCTGTGGGGGATGGGGGGGGGGGGGGCGGAAAACTAAAAAAAAGCTTAAAGCAAAGGGATTGGAACGGAACTTAATTGGGAGAACATGAATTAGGCCTATATATATAAACTTGGTGGGAAGACACCTGGCAAACACTAGATACATCATTGAAATGACCGAGCCGATTCGGGCACTGTCGGCGGAGTGGAGGGAGGGGAAATCCGGAATCTTGAGGTATTTATAACTTTTAAACGGGTGACCGGATCTCGATGAAACTTGATATTTGGAACGACCTCATGCCTCAGACGACCCACTTAAAATCCGGATCCGGTGACTTTTGGGGGGAGCTGGAGGGTGCAACCGGAAATCTTGGGAAACGCTATGAGTGGAGGGATTGAGATGAAACTTGGTGGGAAGACACCTAGCAAACACTAGATACATCATTGACATAACCGAGCCAATTCGGGCACTGTGGGGGGATGGAGGGAGGGGGAATCCGGAATCTTGAGGTATTTATAACTTTTGAACGGGTGATCGGATCTCGATGGAACTTGATATTTGGAAAGACCTCATGCCTCAGACGACCCACTTAAAATCCGGACCGGATCCGGTGACTTTTGGGGGGAGCTGGAGGGTGCAACCGGAAATCTTGGGAAACGCTATGAGTGGAGGGATCAAGATGAAACTTGGTGGGAAGATACCTAGCAAACACTAGATACATCATTGACATGACCGAGCCGATTTGGGCACTGTCGGGGGAGTGGAGGGAGGAGGAATCCGGAATCTTGAGGTATTTATAACTTTTGAACGGGTGACCGGATCTCGATGAAACTTGATATTTGGAAAGACCTCATGCCTCAGACGACCCACTTAAAATCCGGACCGGATCCGGTGACTTTTGGGGGGAGCTGGAGGGGACAACTGGAAATATTGGAAAACGCTATGAGTGGAGGGATCGAGATGAAACTTGATGGGAAGACTAGCAAACACTAGATATATCATTGACATAACCGAGCCCTGCCTACTCGTAACAAGTGCCATATGAGCTCGTAGCTCTTGTTGCTTTTTGCGGTCCCCCCACTTGGTTCGGGGGACAATTGGGCCGAGATTGCCCAATTTTTATGTTTTTAACTTGACAAAAACTGGAGGTAGCTATGAGAACTTGGAATCCGGTGTCACTTAGTTTTAAACGACTGAACCCGATTTAGCATTGTGACCCGATATGGAATAGAATAGAATTTGTTGCACAAAAAGCCTGAAGCCATGGCAAAAATGGTTAAAAAAAGAACAACTGAATGAAATAATAAAACTAAATGGTTAAAAAAAAGAACAATTGAATGAAATAATAAAACTAAACTAAAGGGAATTCTCTCTGTGGGCTAAAGCTACTTTTAGGAACCTCACCACTATCACCAGCCTCTTCAAATCTTGAAAACACTTACTTCCAATAACGATCATCATCCATGCTTCATTTATAGTAATTACATTCCCAAAAATCTCAACCCGCAGGTCATCTAGCTCACGGCATTCACACATCAGATGTAACAAATTCTCATTCTCGCGAAACACGTGTAAACTGATTGGCAATAAACCCGTCAATCAATTTTGTTTTGATGCGACTTGCGACTTGCAGTAAAATATATAAGACTAGACGCCCGACTTTGCCTAAGATATGTCCTTAGTGTGATAAGAAAGGATTACTCCGTCACAAATGACATACCGACAAGAAGCGAGACTTGAAATCTGCCGACGGCTCGTCAATGTCCCCGATATGGTTCTGTGTTACGGAGCGCAATTTCTCAAGCATGTCTAACTTTCATCTTTCATTCAAGTATGCCAATGAATCTCTGCAAAACTTATTGCGTCACAGCCTAGCTGTTTTTGTAGCACTTGCACTTCAGCAGTTTTTGTCCATCCGTCGGTCAGTCCGGGTTTTGCCAGTTGAGGCACTTCCAAATAACGTTGAAACTTGCCAGCATAATTTTAAAGAACCCTATACCTAAACCTCTAGGTAAATTTCGTTTTTCGGATTCAACCATCTGTGGGGGAGTAGAGGAATGGGAAATCCGGAAACTTGTGGGGAGTGACTTCAAACGGGCCATACGACTGGAATGAGACTTGATGAATGTAAGAGAAAATGCCCGATAATTCATGTACGTGTCCGACCGGGTTCGGTCACAGTGGGGGGCACTAGACACTTTGTGGCGTTTATGTTGCATTTTGAATGCAACTTGGAATGTAGTGATATCATATGCTGAAGATTACACAATTTCTAATATGGACCGGATCCGACAACGGTTGGTGGGGGCGGCACCGAAATTCCTCGAAAACTGTTTTAACTTGGTAGGTGGTAAGGAAAGTTTCCCTAGACGACCTTTTTACCTGTTAAAACCGAATTCGACTCGGTGGGGAGTTCGAGGGCAATTCGGCACAATTTTTGGCACGCGCATGGATGAAATGATGCACTGAAATGAGTGGTGTTGCGGACATGAAACTTAGAAGGTACGAAGGTCATACGTTCTACAGGATCCTTGTCGGGGTCCCGAACTGATTTGACCTCGGTGGAGGTCAAACTTTCCGGAAATGAAAACTTGCTGGGTTGGTAAGATAAGACGCTCTTGATGACGTATTCGTGTGCCGAAACTGGATTGTGACACGTTAGCGGGAGCTGGAAGGGGGAATCCGGAACTTCTGAGGCATGCCTATAAGTACCCAACGAGTGGAGTGATTAGGATGAAAAAGTCAGGGTACAAAGTTCAAATACCAGTGACCATTCAATCTGTGGTCAATATAATAGTTGGGGTACTATAGTTACGGAACTCCCCTAGAATGAACAGATAGCTCCGTAGCTCTTGTTTTGTTGGGATCCCAAAACGTATGGGGAGGGATACCTATGACATCGCAAAAATGTCCGTGTATCTGTGAGCAAGATAACTCTCGAAGGGAATGAGATATTTTGATGAAACTTGGTGTGAGGATTCTTTGTGTTAAGAGTAAGGTCAAGTTCGTAGATGGGCTCTGTAGCCCTACATTTAGGGGTGGGTGAGGGGTTCAAATTAAGGGACAAAAAAAGTATTTTTAAACAGCTAATGTGATAGTCGATTATGGGGTAAGAAGATATGCTGAATCCGAATATGAAAGTTATTTTGTTGCCGGACAAGTAGTTCACCCGGAAGCTAATACAATATTCATTCAGGGGGTAAGGAGGTCCGCTGAATCCATATCTGAACTTAGTTTTCTTGCTGGACAAATGGTGCATCATTAATTCGGCTGAAACTGGAAATTTGTTTGAAGCTCAAAGTTGTTTCTGAAATCGATTAGAGATTCGGTACCGGGCAAGGAGACACTCGGAATCCATTTTTGAACTCTATCTTAACAGTAAAAATATTCAAGGAGTCTGACGAAGACTGAATGGCGAAGACATGACTCAACTGTTTGGATCAAACGTTAAATATTTGGGATCCAATCGAAACCTTTGGTCTTGTTTTTTCTTAAGATCTCTTTTGGTGTAATTACTACAACCATCTTAATTATAACTTAAAGTAAATGTTTGAGATCCTTCTATTATAAAACAAGACCAAAGGTTTCGATGGAATCCCACAACTTTTAATATTTCTTGGACAATTTTATCCAGACAATCGGGGCATTTAGAGAGAGATCTGGTCTTGTCAGACTTATCAATAAATATCAGTTTTATCAGACTTCTCAATTTTGTCCAGACAATCGGGGCATTTAGAGAGAGATCTGGTCTTGTCAGGTCTTATCAATAATTAGCCGTCTGAAAATAAACATAAATGCACCGTAGCGGTATTTTCTGGAAAAATTACTTCCAAACGGCTCAACTTCAGACAAACTGTGACTTTTAGCAAATTTTCTGGTTTTGGCAGGATTCCGGCTGAACTATTTGCTCTGCGAGAAAATGATCATTACCCCTACATCGACCTCTAATCAGCTTTATATAAAACTGTTGTTCTGGTTCTGGCCGGATTCCGGGCGAACTGTATGTGCGGACTTGTATATACAGATTCACCATGCATTCTTGCCCCTGTATCGGACCTCTAATCAACTTCAAATAAAACCATTACTTTTTAAAAATTTCCGTCGGATTCCGGGCGAACTGAATGTTTGGGGTGAAAATAATTTGCATATATGGATTCAGCATGTCTCCTTACTTTTGTATTAAACGTTTTGTATCAAAAGGTTTCATCGGTTGGATATTCATTACTGGAGGAACAAGAGCTGTAAGCTAATGCGGCACTTGCACGGGTTGAGATGTATTGTTTGATCAACAGTACTTTTTGACTTTGCGGTTTAGATGCGCATTCTAAGGGAGCTAGAACTTCATTTTTAAAGTTTAACTGAACAGGCAACTTATTTTTACATCTTAGATTCAAACACATTGAATTATTACAACACCCATTAGGGATTTTCATTCTGTCCACAGTAGTCTTCAGTAGGGACGTTGAGAATGTGGACGCTTTCCCATGGTGAATCCGTCCACAATTCGCCCGCGAAAATTTAAAATGTCGACCGAACGTGATTTTTCAAGCTCATATTTTGGTCGAGGTCAGATATGGCAAATATCAGTCGTTGCTCAATCGTTGATTATAAAAACAGCTCAGAAGACTGCCTACTGACAAGGGTAACAACCAGAAGACTTGCCGTGTCAAGGAAATCTTCCAGTGTTCTTCAACGGAGTGGAGTCAATGGAGGAATTTTTATGAAGTCACATGGTCCTCTTGGAACGACTGATCGACAGAATCTTTACAGGTTTGTAGAATACTCTTATACCAATTTTTCGTAAAGCATCTTCAAATAATACTGAAGAAACAGGACAAACTAGTGATGGACCTAAACTGGCTAAAAATAAACTAGACTTTAGCGTAGCGAAGTCAAGTCATCTGCAAATAAGTCACTTTTAATCCAAGTAAATTGCGCACTCAGGATTCCTCAAAGAGTTGCAAAGAAGAAAGCCTTTTTTACCCTTGTGCTTTTCAAAAAAATAAGGTAAAAATATGAATAAATAGAAATAAAGCCAAGCAAATACACCACATGTGTAGTACCACACACCTATTAATTCAAATTAGTCCTTTGGCTTCTCACAACCTAAAAAGACCAAGTTCATATCATGTTTCAATATACTACGACAAGAATGACGTTCCGATTCTATATTTCCAAAGAAAAATGACTGGCTTTGTGAAAAAAAGCCATGGAGAATAGAAAGCCATACAGCCTGGAACATACTCAGCCTTAGGTCCTTGCAAATAGCTAGCCTACCAAGAAAATAGTCAATCCCAGAAGCAATCCTTGGACTTTTTGCCTTTGCAGATCCTGTGATTTCTGGGAATAGCCTACACCTTGTTTACAATCTTGTTTGCATGCTTGTTGTTATTGTTACCAGCTATAATCTTACACACTGCAACAGAGAAGTCTGTTGCTTTGCCTTCAAATATGAAACAAGCAAGCCTCAATGTACTTTGACCAGAATGTCAGTCCAATTCTGTATTTCTGAAGAAAATGGACTGGCATCGACCTGCCTGTACCATGTGAAAAGAGCCAAAAAGGGAATGGAATGCCAGACAGCCTGGAAAATACTCAGCCTTAGGTCCCTTGCAAAAAGCTAGCACACCAAGCAAATAATCGATCATCACAGCAATCCTTGCACTGTTTGCCTTTGCAGATACCTACTGTGGATTCTGTCCTACACAGTGCATATTCTATATTCTTGTTTGCTTTATTTTCACAAATGAAATCAGTAAATGAACAGGCTTAAAAACAAACCTAACCAGTAAGCCCATAATGACACCATCTGCACAGACAGTATACCAACATAGATCATGCAGAAGCAAAATGTCAACGTGCAGAATCGCAACTCATTGGTAACTGTTGAAAAATTTCTTGATAAGAAAAACCCAATAAGAATCGCTTTGTAGTAGGCTAGGTCATCAAAATATACATTACATATGTCAGGTTTTTATGAGAAAAAAATTAGCAATGGTTGGTTTACTAGGAGGTAATCAAGACTCTCAACCATACAAACAACAGGGATGACTTTGTTATGTATATCTGGTACCATGCTGATTCGCCGCTCCCTGTTTGAGACCAAACCAGTCTTACTGCTTGAGACGTTTGGGTAGCAAATAAAAACATGGTCTGGCTCTTCAAAGAAACTATCTAGTCATACTTCTTGGTGAGGCCACATATAAATGTTTGGAGGAACTGTGACAAGATAACTACACTGTAAATGTCTCTCCTACATCGGACTTTGGTGGTTGCACATCACACATCATCAGAGAGTTAACATCCGAATTCGGAGAGTTAAAATCCGAATTCGGAGGGTTAAAATCCGAATTCGGAGAGTTAGAATCCGATACAGGATTAAAAAGCTAGAATGCAAAATACTGCAGACTAGGATAACTTAATCTGCAGCATTTCGCATTTTAGCGTTTTAATCCTGTATTCGGATTTTAACTCTCCGAATTCGAAATAAAAATCACCGACTTGGTGATGTGCAACCTCTAAAGACCGATGTAAGAGAGACTTTTTACAGTGTAATTGGCTAGAAATTCCATCCCTTGAAAACTGTTTCTATTTTAGGTTGAAGTGCAGTCGAGCCTTGAGAAGTTCAGAACACCCTTCCAAGATCAACCCATAGTTACTACCCCCCAGCAATCAGAGGACACAGGTGACTAAAGGCAATCACTTTTCTGCGCCGCATCTATAGAAGCTTTGTTGGTAACAGCTGGTTTCAACCAACTTGATGAAGAAGAGTATCACATTAGGTAGGTTTCTAGCTTTTCAGTTGTAGATCTTGCATTGGCATTTGTGACACATGTATTAGGATTCTTTTTTTTTTTTAGGTATTCTGGGGGTGTTAGCAGGGGGACAAATAAAATGGGAGGATAGTCAAACAGGCCAATACTGTTGGCTCATTGGTGCGAAAACTGGTTATGCAAATTTTGCCGAGTTTGCCATCCAGGGTGAGGGGCTGTAAGGAGAGGCCAAGAAAAGCTACAGCCTTGTGTAATTTTCTGTAAGGAAAGCTAAGTTGTAAAGTAGTCAAATATCCCAAAACAGCAGAAACACTCCGTAGTGCGAGGTGTCCTTTAAGACATAGTACGGGAATATATGAGAAGAATGCAAACTGAGTTTTAATTGTTTCTGTCAGTGGTTAAAAATGCAACCCCTGTTACAAATGAAACTTCAGTATTCGGAAATTCGCCATATTCCGGTTCACCGCTTCTAAGCGGACTAGTTTCTGTAAATCCCCCTCTACCTCACCACCGCAATTGACAGAGTAAAATAGATCCACAGGTTCATGAGTAGAAAACCTGCAATCTGAGTCCCTAATGGAGGTTTTGCTTATGTCTCAGTAGCAGAAACTGAAAGTTACCCAATACCTTATGAATCCGACTGCTTAGTGTGTCTATACGAGTACTGATTCTGAGACAATGGGGGATTGGCAGAAACTAGTCCACTTGGAGCGCTGAACTGGTGTAAGGCGAATTGCGAGTTGAGTGTTCACACCTCAGAAGCTACTTACAAGGGCTTGGATGTTCAAAAAGCCCTTATTCACCTACGTGTTTGCAGATGGTAATTATCATGCCGGTAGCTAATGGCAAGAATTTGTTTGCTAGGATTGAATCTTTGAAGCTTGTTAATTAGCATAGCCCCTCCCCCCTCCCAGGATGTTAGTTACACCCCTGTCAAGGTGTAAGTCGAAACTAACTCCCCTTCATCCTCAAGAAAATCATACATTTCTTCATATTACCTTTCTTGCCCAAAACTAGTATCTACTTTGAAAGCAAATATTCGTTGTATTTTGGTTCCATTTTTTTTTGGACCAGGTTTGCTTCGTCCTTACTAAAATTATGTAATACTTCTTTCACTTTTACTCCCTTTCTTGCTCTTCCTGGCAATGCTTATCATGCATAACATATACGAGACATATTACATCCATAACGATAAAATATTTACCCATAACGAGTTTCAAACACAACAGATTACATCCAAGGTGTTGTCTGTTGAGTGTTGTCCATTGAACCTGAGCATCCTTGTGTTATCTGTTATGAAACTACTGACAGTGTTCAGTATTTTGAAAATAATATAATCTATATACCAATAAACGAGGTATTTTGGGGGGTTAATTAACTATGTGAGGACTGCTCAGTGCTCAGATAGCTGTGTGTTTGAAGAAGAAGACAGGGAAGCCATAGAGAAACAGTAGCATGAAGCTTTATATTCAAACATAAACTTGCATTCTAATTTTATGATTACTTTCAGGATAATATGGACCTGGCGATTTCAGCCTTGCAGGCTTGCCTTGTGCCAGTTACATTCGAACAGCTGTGTTGGTCATCATCAGTCAAAACTGCACCTGATTGGATGAAATTTAGTGAAGCATAATGGGCTTTACAATGTTTTGAAACTCATGAAGCTAAAGAGATATACGGTTTTATTCTAAGTGCTTCATTGTGTTTTTGGCGTAAAATAGTAAAAAAAAAATAGACTGGTCTTTATTCTGAGCAGCTGCATTTCAGTAGTTTGGCCTAAGAAATGGGCTACTTGTCTGGACAAACATAGTTTGTAGACTGATACAATTTTTTAGCATCTTGATGGTTGTCAGGGTTTGGACACAGTGGATGGAAGGCAAACTGAGCTGAAGGTGAAACCTGGAATGTGCTTAGAATGGTGGGTGCTAAAGGTGCAAAAACATTGTTCAGGTAAGGTGCGTTAAATATTAGTCCTTAACCACAGGGTTAACAGACACCAGCGGTTCAAATCAAATATCAATACTGCACCCAACGTAACAAAGGTGCCAAAATGCTAGTATATGTACTAATTGCTAGGTTTCATCCAAGACTTGAACAGTTTAGGCTCTGTTCCCCCTTGCTCTGTTTCTTCTTTCAAGGTTCCAAGCTTTCACAAAACAACACAACAGTCTGAAACTTAACATATTTTTGTCAATAGGTAACGAGCGTGTACATACTTTATCAGATTTTTTATCCTTCACAGATACTTCAAGCACTCAAACCGACAGACAACTCATTCCATTTTTCGTTTTGTTTACCTCACAGTTGGTCGATTTGAACCAGCAAATTAAAGAAGGAAAAATTTAAATTCAAAGAATGTAGGTAAAAACAACTTTTCATTTTGTGACAGGAAAATTCCTGCAAGAGACTCCTATACTGATACGAAATTTGATATTTCACTATATTGTCAACTGTTTTGTAAACAGGCCAAGATATGGAAAATTTAGAGAGGTGTCCAAATAAGCATGCTGCTACTGTTCTATCTGCATTGTACAGGCAAATCCTAGGGATTACTGAATGGTGGGAAATCGAACAGAAAATTTATAGTATTGGGTCTGAATGGTTTTGACAAGGTTATGCAGTCCCACTGAATATTTTCGGCTCTGTTTTTTTTCAAAGCTCCAAGCATTCACAAACAAACATATAACAGTCTGGAAATTAACATATTTTTTTGTCAATATATAACAAATTAGATTTTTTCCTTGACTGGTAGGTCAGACACTCAAACTAGCCGACAACTTTGTAAAAATTATTTTACCTTGCTGCTAGTTCATTAAACCAGCAAATGAAAGAAGGAAGAGTTTAGAATTTGCGAAAAACTTTTTCATAAGCAAGAAAGAGTGGAATACAGCAAAGTTAGGGGAAAAAAGTGTGAAAGGCCTTGAATCGCATACTCTGCATTAAAGGAGGGGTTGACAACCTCAGACAAGATTTCAATTTTCCAGAGAAGTCTTGCCTTCAGAATAATCTATCTGGCTGAAAACGGAACCAACAAATATGACAAACACACTAGATCGAAGCTAATTGAATGGTTCACAAAATTGACAGATAAATATTGCTTCAGTATTTCTAGTTAAACATATTTTCTTTTCAGAAAAGATCCCTTCAGTTACCAAAGTCGATGACCCGAAAATACCTTTACAAAGCAGCTTGAAAACAAAGAAAAGGCACAGAATTTGAGTATTTTGAACACATTAATAAGGGTTCGAGCCCAAGAGCCAGAAGTTTTTTTTTTTATTAAAAAAAGTCATATTTTACCTCTTGACCGTCGGACAGCATGCACATTTCATTTAAACATTTTCGCTGAAACATTGAGTTAGTGTAAAATGAGGTCAGGCACCCCTCCTTTCCCTGCATTGTACAGCAATACAAGCAAATTCTAGTGATTACTGAAATGTCATGCAATTCTACTTTCCATATTTTTGAAAAAAATCTTATTATTCGGATAGAACGGTTCCGACAATGTTAGGCCATTTAGCAGCCATACAGTCCCCCTCAATCTGCCCTCAATCCTGACTGAATCGGCCATTCTTAGTGATTCAAAGGAATAAGGAAGGATTTACCTCAGATAAGTTACAGGTGGCAAAGGTTTGTCGAATGTTGGTCCGTAACCACAAGGTTGAGAGAGACCAGTAATTTAATTAAACACTGTATCTCCCACCAACCCTGTAATAAAGGTGCCAAGACATTGCTAAAGGTGTTCCATCTGATGCAACAGTTGCTGATGATGATAATCGGGCAGCCACTATCAATACACAAGACACCTCACTAGCAGAAACGACGTTCCGCCATATCTAGTTTGTTTTTGGCACTGCAGACACTTTTTTGTTTATTTGGTACAAGATCACGCTTGTATGGAATTCCGTCACAATTTAGTCGACACCGGTTTATTTATTTGTTTGCTGCTGGTGTTGTTGCCAAATGTTCCAGGCACCATAGAGCTATCACAAAAACGGAAAGAGCGGCAAGCACAATGGTATAATCGCTTATTCGGAAATATCAGAAAAACAAACTAACGCTTTTTCATCGGGTTTTCAAGATTATTTAAGTGAACAAGTGATGGGTAACTAGATTGTCGTATCCTAGACCTTTTCGGTTAAACTTTAAGTAAAACCCTTGAGGAAAAAATGATAATGGGCTGCTGGGGATCATGAAAATGTATAATTTGCTTAAAGTATTTTTCTTACTTTGCGGTCAAGATTAGTACTTCAAAGAATAGTCTGATTTGGACAGTGGCGATTTGTGAACCAATCTTGTCGAATCTCTAATATTCCAGCCAAGTTTAATCGTCCTAGCACATCTGGAAGTACCTCAGCTCGCAATCACCAGAATTCCGGGACCCCACCCCCAACCTCCAACTCCCCCCACAGTGCCCGGGACCAATCCGATTCTGTAAATGATTAACCAGAGCATCTGTGTTCCATCCCGATTTCTCCAGTCTAAGTGGGTCACATATTCCCCCCCCCCCCCCAATAGGTGTCGGATCCGGTCCGGACATAGATAGGTCACCAGAGACATGTCCTCTGTTCAATTACTAATTTCACTCGGATCCGATCATCCGTTCCAAAGTTACGCATGACTCAATATTCCGGATTCCCCCTCCCTCCACTCCCCCACGATTATCGCGATAATTTCAAGTCAGTTTGATCCGGTCCCTGCTATATCTGCAAAGTTTCGTCGTGAAAATGCCCAAAACCACCATCACCGGAATTCCCCCCCCCCCCGCGAGTGTCCAGATCCAGTCCAATTATGTAAACGATTCATCTAGAGCATATATTTGTTCTTCCCAGCAAGTTTCACTCATCACTCAATTCTAACCGTTTCTCGAGATTTCCGGTCCCCCCCCCCCCCCAACTCCTCCGTAGCTGTCGAAATTAGGTCGAGACTTCGAATGGGACATCTGAGATACATCACCCGTTCAGTTATTAAGTTTCATTCCAATCCGATCACCCGTTCGAAAGTTACACACTACTGAATTTTCCGGGTTCCCTTTTCCCTCCACCCCCCCCCCCTCCGGATGGTCGGATCGGGAAACCGATTATTTTCAAGTTAGTTTGTTCGGGTCCCTGACATACCTGCCAAGTTTCATCGTCCTAGCAAGTGCCATAACAAATATATGCTGAAAATGCCAGACAAGCAGTTCGTCTGGGGTTCGGCCGAAACCGGAAATTCGGCTGAAGTACGGCAGGAAGTTTCGATCAGTTTTGTCAAAAATGGTATGAGATATAGGGGTAAACACAAATGGTGAATCCATATCTGAACTTGGTTTTCTCAGATGATTAGCTATTTGGCCTCAATCTGTTTCTAAATTTTAATAGTAAAAATGTTCAACGAGTCTGGCGAAGACTGGGATCAAATTTTAATTTTTGGGATCCCATCGAAACTTTTGGTCTTGCTATGGTTTGGGATCCCACAGCGACTTGTAGCCTTGTTACTCGAAATTTTTTTACCGATTTTCGAAGATCTTCAATATTTTGACTGTTAGACGCTTTTACTTGACGATAAGTGACGCTTTTACTCGACAAGTGAATTAGCGAACTAGTTGCTTCAGGTACTTCAATGACTGCGAAAAAGTAGCAGCCAAAAGGTCATTCAGATGCAATTTAGTGTCACTTCTCTCAACCCAACTCCCTCTGATGACCTCTGAGACATAGATAAACACCGCACAGAGGGAGTCCTTTGACTTTGACCTGTTCACCGACCAAAACCCATACTGAATCTGCAATAACGAGTTTCGACTACCGTTCCCCCTTAAGAGACATGGTTTAATACCTTTCTTCCCTCTTTTAAGTCTCTCGTAAGCCCAAGGGCCAGATAAAGCTGGACGAGAACTGCCGCATCCTGAGGGCGGACGGAGCGTCAACTTTCCAAATCGATACTGGTTCAAACGTAGAATACTTTATTTTGGGCTATTCTACTTTTTAATTTTCTAATCTACTTTACTACTTTATTGTGTTGCGAGAGCAACACTTTGGTTTTGTCCTGTTTTTTTTTTTTTTTTTTTTTTTTTATGCCGCCGATTTCATTTTATTCCTGGTAACTGAGAAGGGTCTAACCTGTGCGGTTTTTACAGAAAGTGTGGACCTTAGGCCGGATTGATGAATATGACATTATATTTTGGAAAGCTCCGTAGAACTCTTGCCTGAGGCCAATAGGGATGGTTTTTGCTTGTCCTCGAGCCAGAGCCTACGGTTTGCGAAGTGAAGTGGAGTTGTATGGCCTATGTCAGAGAGGACTATCTGAAGTTGTGTAGCGAACTTTCGTTTCATCAAACCATGTTTCGGCTTTCGAGTGGAAAGCTCCGTTCTAGCACGCAAGCAGGTAGGCACCAGTTTCAAATTGAAGATGGACTAAAATCTATTAGTGTTAAATATATGCGGCAGTTACCCGGCCCGACAGCCAACATATCTTCTTTGAGTGATAAATAGAAAAATCTACAGAGACAAAAAAGTGGCTTTTTCCCGCGGGTCCGAAAGTGCTGCCATCTAATGTTTCTGTCCATGTCTGCGACGATTTCAGCTGAGTTTATAATTTTTTGGGATCCCAAAACGTAAGTGGAGGGATACCTATGACATCGCAAAAGTTGTCCATCTGTCCGTCCGTCCGTCCGTCTGTAAGCACGATAACTCTCGAAGGGAACGAGATATTTTGATGAAACTTGGTGTGAGTATTCGTTGGGTCGTCGGACCAGTCAAGTTCGTAGATGGGCTTTGTAGCCCTACATTTAGGGGTGGGGGAGGGGGCTCAAATTAAGGGGCAAACAAAATATTTTGAAACAGCTAATGTGATAGCCGATTATGGGGTAAGAAGACATGCTGAGCACGATGGTGAAAACCATTTTGACACCAAACGTGTAGTTCGTCCGGAGTCCGGCCGAAACCGGAAAGTTTGTTAAAAGTAAAAGTTTTATTTGACGTTGATTAGATGTTCGATTTAGGGGTAGGAAGACATGCTGAAGACGATGGTGAAAACATTTTATCGACGGACAAGTAGTTCGCCGGGAATCCGGTCGAAACCGGAAAGTTTGTTAAAATTTTAAGTTTTATTTGAAGTTGATTAGATGTTCAATTTAGGGGTAGGAAGACATGCTAAAGACGATGGAGAAAACCATTTTCTCGACGGACAAGTAGTTCGCCCCAGAATCCGGAGAAAACCGGAAAGTTGGTTAAAAGTAAAAGTTTAATTTGAAGTTGATTAAATGTTTGATTCATAGGTAAAAAAACATGCCGAACACGACGGTGACAATCATTTTCTCGCCGGACAACTAGTTCGCCCGGAATCCGGCCAAAACCGGAAAGTTTGTTAAAAGCAAAAGTTCAATTAGATGACAGATTAAGGGGTAAGAAAAGAGGCTGAGTCGGTACATGACAATGGTTTTTTACCCGGACATATAATTATTCCAATGGTTGTTTACCCGGACATATAATTATTCCAATGGTTTTTTACCCGGACATATAATTATTCCGGCCGGTTGTAACCGGATTTTTTTTTAAGTCAAACTTTTATTCAAAGTTGATTAGATGTTCTGTTACGCTGGTTTTGTTTGTTTGTTTTTTTTTTTGCTGGACTAGAAGCTCGCTCGGAAATCGGCAGGAAGTCTCGGTCAGTATCGTCAAGATAGATATGCTTATAGAGGCATATCTGAACTTGGTTTTCTCTGATGATTAGCCTGTCCAAGACTGGATCTGGCGAAGACAAGACTCGATTGTCTGAATCAAATATTAGATTTTTGGGATCCCATCGACACCTTTGGTCTTGTTTTGTTTTGCACTTGGGGTTGCGGTAGAGTAACGGTATCAGATGTGCCTGTTAAACTTTAAAAGTTCTCTCATTGCTAAAGAAACTAGAGCTTATCCTTTGCTCCTTTCTAAGTCGTGACGTTAGAAAGTTGGCCTACGGCAAAAAAGTCAACTTTTGAACTAAGACAGGTAGAATTTTTTTTTCGACGGCAATCGATAGCCATTGATGAGCTGATCAAAGTATATGTCATCCATTTTTTGGTACAAAAATTCCTTCATGAGATACACCAGTTTCAAAATTTCAAAGGGGTTGACAACTTCAGTAGTGAGGTACACTGAAACCAAAAATAGGCGATATCAGTTATGAGACATGTAGGGGACTTTCAAGCAACAGTGGACTGTTAGCTCATAATCATCTTCGGTAATGAGGGGTTTGCGGCTTTTGCTAGTTGGTGTACCTGTTATTTGTTTCCGGTGTATTTGATGGTAAGAACAATTTGGTTCCCAATGGTAAGACATGCAAGGGACTTGTAAGTAATAATCGGCTGTTATGCTACCTTCTGCGATGACGGGTTTGCAACTTTTGCTAGCTGATGTACCCATTATTTGTTTTCGGTTAACTTAATGTATATCACGGGAGAGGGACTTGTAAGTAGGAATCGGTTCACGAGCCTACATTATCTTCTTTCAGTGATAAATAGAAAAATCTACAGAAACAAAAAAGTGGTTTTTTCCCACGGGTCCGAAAGTGATGCCATCTATTGTTTCTATCCATTTCTGTGCGCGATTTCAGCTGAGTTTATCGTTCGTTTTTTGCACTTGGGTTTGCGATAGAGAAATGGTATCACATATGCCTCTTAAACTTTTAAAGTTCTCTCATTGCTAAAGAAATTAGAGCTTATCCTTTGCTCCGGTGACGTTAGAAAGTTGGCCTACGGCAAAAAAGTCAACTTTTGAACTAAGACAGGTAGAATTTTTTTTTTCGACGGCAATCGATAGCCTTTGATGAGCTGATCAAAGTATATGTCATCCATATTTTAGTACAAAAAATCCTTCATGAGATACACCAGTTCGTAAATTTCAAGGGGTTGACAACTTCAGTAGTAAGATGCACACTGAAACCAAAAGTAGGTGATACCAGTTGTGAGACATGTAGGGGACCCCTAATATACGCAACAGTATAACAGTAACAGTCCAAACGCTAGGCAGCGTCCCAATCGATTTTCATCGACGCGGTTTTTAGCGGAGTTGCCGGTCTTTCCCACTATTAGTAATATATTCCCACCCCCTCCTCTTACGGGTCAGCAGATGAGGAATGGAGAGTATACCCTCATGAGAGAGTATTGGCTTACTGCCGACCCCGAGGGGGCATCATTAAATCAATTCCCGTGCGCCTTTTTCTCTTTTATTTATTTATTTTTTTTTTTTTTTTTTTTTTTTTAAATCCGCTTGTCTGTGTCTTAATAAATACGACTACATTCATTTCCCTTCACTTTTCTTTTTCCCTCCTTTTTTTTTTTTTTTTTTTTTTTTTACCTCAGTGAAACCCCAAATCAGTATCACTCACCCTGGCGTTCCCCACCGCCACCTTGGTTGCTAACCAACTGAAGCTGCCCCGGTCGCGCGGGGGTGAGAATAGTAATATATTCCCACCCCCTCCTCTTACGGGTCAGCAGATGAGGAATGGAGAGTATACCCTCACGACCCACTACCGTCTTATTCCATCTATACCTCTCCACCCCGCTTTACACTACCCAATCCTCAATTAAAAACGAAAGAGGCGAGAAAAAACGTTGTTTCAGGTAAACATTTCAAACACGTGTAATAAAAACCACCTTAACCTAAGTATCAAAAATCTTGGGAAGCCCAACTCGAGATTTAAACTTTAAATGAGCATTTTCTGCCTTTTTACACTGTATCAATTTTTTTGCTCCTGTATAATTCTCAAAAACTGATTTTGTCTTCCATCCTCCATATGCCTGGACAGTATCCTCTGGGACACCAGCTTCCAACATATAAATGGCTGCACCCGCCCGAATACTGTGAGGTGTTTCGCCTCCGTATAACTTTAAATCGCCGAGATGCTTCTTTAACCTTTTTGCTGCAACTGCGTAGTCCATTCTCCTTGCCTCATGCCCAGAAGTTTCGAAACGTCGGAAGAGATAGCCGTTTGTAACCGACTCACCTTCCCTTTGCATTTCTTGGACGTATCCTTTAAGTGCCCCGACGGGACACATTGAACGTTCATGAAACTTTTCCACAGCTAAAACCCGGCCACCCACATCCTTAATAGTTTTTCCCTCCGACTGAACGATAACGTATCCATGCGACGGTGATTCCCTTACTGCTGATATGTGGGTGCGCGCCAGGTCCTCTGCTCTACTCAACGTAAAAAACTGGACAAGAAAAAAGGCCAAATCTCTCAAATATTTCAGTTTTTCTAAAGTATTCTTTTCGATTCGCGCTTTTAGGACTAAATGTTGGGCTAAGCATCGCAACTTGCCAAACGAAAACGGAATAGCTTGCTTTGGGGCTATTAGGGCTTGTTGCTGCTCTTTTGTTACTGCCCTGACATATTCTTTCAACTGATATGATAAAACGGGGTTTCCTATTCGCTGTTGGATATTCCAAGGGGTGTTTATCCCTATTTCTCTGTATAGCGCGGATAAGCTTCCTACCAAAGACGCGACAGTGTTGGCGCTTAAACGTTTTGGGCAGCGACAATTGTCAGGAACTTCGTGTTCTAGCCTGCAGGACTCCGTGTGGATGTATGTTTGCCCGTTCCTGTCCTTATGCACTAGAAAACGAACAATGTCCTCCGGCTCAACACGTGCCACATCAAAATCGGTTGAATGCCAAAATGACAAGAATTCCTTTAGTTGCGTATTAAGTGATTTCTTGCGCTTCCCGTATTTTGTTTTCGATTGGGCCTCGAGCAAATCCAGCCTTCTCTCCTATATTTCCTGGCGGAAAACCTAAAATCAAAACCAGTACTGAAATTTTAAACAGTTTATTGTACGCATCCCAATAAAACAAAATAATTGGTTCAATTTAAAAACCGATTTGCACAGCATACAGGCTTGATTTTAGAACCCCGTCAACAAAACCTTGACTGCTCGGATTTCGTATTATCCCTCTTTCGCCTTTCTTCCCTAGAAGAAGCCATTGCTTCGCACAATTCAATAACACCGGCCACCAGACTGGAGTGTCTTTTGGGAGGAAAATCACAATTGTTGCGGATTTGCAGTCCTGTTCTTTAAGCCAGTTCAGTACCGGACTAACCAACTTTGTCGGGGGGAAAATGTATACGTTTCCTGATGCAAACGCTGGGCAAACATGTCTACAGCCTTACATTGTGTTTGAGGAAAAGGCGAGAAAAAAGGTAATTTTTTCCCATCACTTTGTCTCATGGCATTGCTGTCTAAGGCCATGAGGTCAAACACGTGGGGTTTTTCCCTGCCGAAGGTATTCTCTATTTTCGCCCATGCCCGTCGGGTTAACGTTACGTCTAAATCAGACAAAACCCTGGAAGGCTCATCCGCCAAATTGGAGTCTGTGCTTACATACTTTAAGGTCAAACGGATATTGAGATTGATACACGTGAAAAACAAGCTTTTCACTGCGCTTTCCATTCTCGAAGAGGTTCCAGCCCCCGTGCTCCAGCGCGAGATTAAGGCCTGGTTGTCCACCTGCGCTATTACACGTTTATTTTTAAAATCTTCCTTTCCTGCCTTGAGAACTCGAATGAGGGCCTCGGCTTCCTTCACTGCAATTGGAAAACCCAGATCAGAATCTTCCCAGTATCCACGCGCTACTTTGCTTTCGCCGTTGCAAACATATGCCCCTCCCCAGGCGAAATTAGATGCATCCGAATACGGACTAATAATGGCATGACTTTCGTCCTGCCACGGGAAAACTAACGGCGCATCCCGAATGAATCTCCAAAATCCAATCTCCCCCTTGAGATCGTCCGACATGGGTACATTAGTCGCGTTATCCTTTGTTGCTGTGCCAACCGCCTCCGCACACTTAGAAATAAAAAGCCTTGCGTGAGGGAAAGCCGGCTGGAGAGCCATAACCTTACCAGAAAATCTTTGCAATGCCCTAACCGAAATTCTCGCCTTCGAAGTGATGTCATCTATCATAGAAATAATTTTGTCTACCTTTTTGTCAGGTATTAAAAAAGCCCCGATGTTAGTATCTATGATCATTCCTAAATATTTCAGGGTTTTTGACGGCTCAATGACGGACTTTTCAGATAAGAAAAAACCAAGCTGCGTCAGCAGCTCTACCATTTGATCTATTACAACTTTTGCCTCTTGATAGTCCTTCCCGCAAATAAACGTATCGTCTAGATATCTGATGACGAACTTCCCATTGTTTCTCATCACCGCCACTGGCAAAGTCCCGATCCTTTGATACACAAAAGCCGATAATTTGTATCCAAAAGGAATTGTGTTCCAAACGAGATATACCCCCTGCCAATAAAACCCCAAATAAGGTCGAGATTCTGGCGACACGGGAACGTGCTCGTATCCTGATACCTCGTCTAAATTGCTCATGAAAGACCCTTTTTTAACATTACTTTTTATTTCAGGTAAACCGTCTAGATGAAATGGCTTATCTTGTGTCCACAAATTCAAAAATCTGCCATCCCAACACAATCTCGGTTTTTCAGGTTCAACCGTTAGGGGAAGGACTAAATGTGGGGGCCGGTGTTGCCCTCTTAGTCCCCAGACTGAAACCGATCCGTTTGATATTTTCTCTTTAATGGTATCTGTGACGAATTGTTCAAAATCATCTGTATTTCGTGCATTTTTTAACTCTACCGGTGGGGGACATTGGGAATCGTATTTCTTTTTCAGGTACTCTCCTTCAAACTTTATGAAATGGTCCGGTACTGGAAAACCCTTTTCTATCCAACTTAAAACCTGTCGCCATTTTGGGTCCTCTCCAGCTATTTTCGCCAATTCTTCCCACGCGGGCAAGTGACGTCTCAAATTCACAGCTACAAATTCCGGCTTCCCCCTATAGGGATGATCCTCCACATTGAAACTCCCTGATAGAACATCCTCGATCCGTACGCTCTTCGTACACTTTGAAGAAGACTTCTCTGGGTCTTTGATGTTGAGCAGCCCTTCCACCCACCATTCGATGTTTTTGCCCTAAGAAGAAAAACAAAAAAATGGGTTCAGTTGACCCTACATATTAAACTAGCCTTGACGAATTGCATTCCCCGACGATAACCCGCATGAAAGGGGGGGGGGGGCTTTCCGGAAATGTGGGAACTCCAGTAGTTTCGCGAACGGTCGATCGTCTATACGTTTATTTATCTTTTCTTTTTTTTTTCATATACATGGCATAATCAGCTAAAAAAGGAAACAACTACGATCTTTATAAAACCCCACAGAAAATAACGCCCTTTCATAATTTTCCTGGTGTGGGTGGTTTCGAGACGGATTTTGCTGACTCCGGGCATTCTCGTGCTCGATGCCCCGGCTTCGAACATTTGAAACAAAGCCCTGAACTGAAATTAAATTGGTCTCTTGAACTGAAGTGAAATTGATCTCTTCTGCTGTTCTTCGATTCGCGGAAGTCACGTTTTTTCGCGAACTGGCTCATCCTTCTGCATTTTTCTTCCGCCTCCCAAACTTCAATTTCCGCTTTCTTGCCAAACAAACGTATGACGAGGCTTTGAAAACCTAGCTCTCCTTTCATCCTGCGTAGAGACTCTACTTTTTGAAACACTATTTCCGCCGCGTCTGACCCTACCTCCTTTCTCGTCGATTCCGCATACTGCGTTGCGAGCGAAAGGATTTGCCCCGGCCGGGCTTCGTCCGGTGATTTTCTGGCTTCCGTGACCAATTCCGATCTTAGTTGCTCCCTTGTATACGCAGACTTCTGGCCCTGGATCACCTCCATTTGTTTCTCAAGCTTCTCATATGCCTCCCGCCAACCACTTGGCCCCGCTTCAGGCTCCGGCCTTTCCTAGGGGCAAATAACTCAGAATTAGCGGTGTTCCTGACAGAGTCTGATTGTGCCTCGTCTGAACGTCCAGATCTTGCCCAGTTAAAGCTCACAAAAAGCCCAGTCAATCCAGCCCAATGGGCTCGGAAAAATCAATCCGGTCATCCAGTTACGTCCCGGAGATGCTACCCCCAACTGTCCGATTACGGCCCGGAAATGCCAGTCAGTACATCCAGTTACGGCCTGGATATGCCTTGCTGCGGCCATCAACTATCCGATTACGGCCCGGAAAAGCCAGTCAGTACATCCAGTTACGGCCTGGATATGCCTTGTTGCGGCCCTAATACGATAGCCAGCACTTCCAGTTACGGCCTGGATACGCCAGAAATTGGCCGGTTGCGGCCCTGATACTTCATTTAGTACCTCCAGTTACGGCCTGGATACGCCAACAAATCGTCTTGTTGCAAAACCGAATACGTCAATCAGTACAACCAGCTTTAAACATTCGCCGTAATCATCTAATGAGCCGTTTCCGTCTTCCCCTTAAATAACCCTTTCCCTTTCCGCCGGTAATTGGACTTGTTTTGCTAAAAAGGGTAATCCCAGCAAACGTTCCATTTACGTTGCCTTGCCAGGTGTTTTTCGGGCCATTCACGCCCACGAAGGAGTGGGACATAAACCTTTTCCCTTTCGCCGGCCATTGAACTTGTGTTCTGCAAAAGGTAGCTGTACATTCCAGAAGCATACGTCCCTTTTACGTTACCTTGCTATGCGGCTTTGAGCATTTGCGATTTTGCGCCCACCAAGGGGGTGGGTCCTCCCACGAAGCCGGAGCAAGCGACCAAATTACAAAACAGATAATGTGTTAACATATAATATATTACCATCTGATATAGTACATCAAAATAATTCCCACCCTTAACCCCCTCAGTCATTAATACGAAAAAGAATTTAGTACCTACTCTTTTTTTTTTTTTTTTTTTTTAAACAAAAACAAATGTAGGTGAAAATAACAAAACAAAATGGGTTATGTGAATTTCTATGACTTCGAACACTATTTGAGTGATTATCTTTTTTTTTTTTTTTTTTGGTCTCTTGCTCTGGCCCTGGGAAATCATTTTCCAACTGTTTCTTATGTTTCTCTTACCTTCTCGTCGTCTTTATTTTTCTTCTTCGGTGGCTCTCCCTCGCCTGCTTCCAGTAATATAAAATTGAGCAGCATCTGCGCCGTCTCCACGGATATTGGATCCTCTCTTAGCAGTACCGATAACTTCTCCTCGTCCATGTCAATCCTACTAAGGGATGCTTCCAGAGCGGACGCTCTATCTAAATCACTGACTTTCACCTCATTCCAAACTTTCCATTCTTCCACTTCTTCATACTTTGCTTTAAAAAGCTTCACCAAAATGTCCTCTATCTTCATAACTACAAACTTTCACGGGAACTGATTTGAACGCCTTGTCAAAACTGCACTATCTCAGAGCGACTGGCCGTTGCCGAGGTTGCTAACCAACTGAAGCTGCCCCGGTCGCGCGGGGGTGAGAATATTGTCTTTGTCTTGGAATTCTTGGTTTGTAAACACTATTACCACTTTTTCTTGTCTGGAACATGTGACTTTTGGCCGCAAAAGATATTTTTCTTACTTTTTATATTTACTTGCAAGGAACCGGTCGTAGAATTTTGGCTTGCTCTGTCGAAGAAGTGAAAACTGTCATTAACCGCAGATTTCTGCGTCAGGCGGCAACGCTGCTTCTGAAATGTTTGAATGTTTGTTTACGTCTGCTTGCTTTTGATTGGTCGAAAGTTCGATCGCGGATGTATCGCACAAAAAGATTCAGGATACAAAATGTTCAAAAATCAAAAATAAATAACTCCTGTCTCGTCGAAAGGAAAGAAAGTGTAACCCGAGGGGGTATAACCCCCTCGGGTTATACCTGTGGGGATGGGGGGGGACGGAAAACTCAAGAAACGCTTAAAGCCGAGGGATTGGGACGGAATTTAATGGAGAGAACAAGCATTAGGCCTAGATCCAAATTTGACGGAGCCAGATGGTTTCGGGGCTCTCTCTGGGGGGGGGGTAGAGGGGTTTCCTGGAATACCGGTAGTCGGGGGTTAGAATAGTTCCAGAAGTACTAAGACAATGAAACTTTGCAGGCATATTAGCGACCCGACTTAATTAACTTATTTATTTAAACTAGGATACGACCAACTAGGGTCAAACAAATGGGTGATAAGAATCGATGGCCTCGACATGTAAATGATGCGTTCGAACAAATGCGACCACGGTTGGGGGAATTGGGGGGGGGGGACTTTTGACATGCACAAAAACCAAAGGAGTGGCCCGAATGAGATGCAAGTTTGACAGTCCCGAGTTTATGCGGCCTAGATTTGTTATTTGGCGTCCGGGCCGGATGCGGCCAAGGTAGGAGGGGGGGGGGGGGGTACTGGAAACTTGCAGATAGGCTATGTTCCAATTTCAGTGAAACTTGATGGACAGGAAGAGGGAATTAGGAGATATGACGTTTATGTTTTCAAGTCCTGTTCGGCCACAGTGGCGGGAACTGGAGGGAGATTGCCGGAAACTTTGAGGCTCGCGTAGGAGTCAAACGAGTCCATCAGTCGAAAGGAAAGAAAGTGGATTTTTCCTGAAGTTATTCTTTTGTTTATTTAGTGATTTAATATTACATTTTGCGTTACCCTTTTAACTTTTAGCTTATGGAGCTGCTTAGCTTCAGAAACACGCCCTTCCCCATTATTTCTTTTTGTAAGCACACATTTTTTTTACTGGAGCAAATTTTTTTACCGAAAGCTTCAATGTCCACCAAACGCATGTGAGAAATACGATCGTGAGAAGCCTCAAAACCGAAACTACAAGATATGTTTTTAGAGAGGTTCGGTTAAGGGGTAAGGAGGCATGCTAAACCCGTATATGCAAAAGTATTTTCCCACAGGACAGACAGTTTGCTAGGAATTCGACCAAACCTAAAAATGTGTTTGAAGTTCAAGTTCTCTATAAAGTAGATTAGATGTTCGAAGTAGTGGTGAAGAGTCATCCTGAATACGTGTATGAAAATTATGTCGCCGGACAAATAGTTCGCTCGGAATCCGGTCAAAATCATAAAATGTGTTAAATGTAACACTTCGTCTGAAGTTTAGCTTTTCTTTTTCTGAAGATCACCAATACGATGCCGTTTGTATTTATTTTGTAACGAATAATTAGTGATAAATAGTAAAAATTTTGAAGGAGTCTGACAAATATGAGATTTCTAGAAGACCCGATTGTCAGGATCAAGAGGTCGAATAAATATTATATTTTTAGGACACAATCGAAACTTTAGGTCTTGATCATATTAGAAAACATGGTAGGCCGACAGGTTTGTCTTGTATTTTGAAACAATTGTCTTTTGGTTTTGGTTATCCGCTTTTTAACCGCTTTTACAGGTCTGCACATGGTTCAAACGTTCGTGTTTCGATATAATCGGATACTGCCAATAGTAAAATTGCATTGGCTTTTTATGGCACTTGCCCTTCGGCCAAGTGCCATATAGCGATTGTAATTTCTGTCCGTCATTCGGTCCCGGTTTTGCTAGTTCGGGCACTTCCAGATAAGCTAGGACGATGAAACTTGGCAGGCATATCAGGGACTGGACCAGATTAAATTAGAAATAGTTGCTTTCCTGATCCGACCATCTGGAGGGGAGTGGAGGGAGGGGGAATCCGGAAAAATTAGGAAAACTTAAATATTTTTAGTTTACGAACGGGTAATCAGATCTTAATGAAACTTGATATATGGAAGGACGTCATGTCTCAGACGCTCTATTTTAAATCCAGACCAGATCCGGTGACATTGGGGGGAGTTGGAGGGGGAAACCGGAAATCTTGAAAAACACTTAGAGTGAAGGGATCGGGATGAAACTTGGTACGTGAACTAGATACGTGATGGATATAACCGGAACGGATCCGCTCACTTTGGGGGAGTTGGGGGGGGGGGGGGGAAGTTCGAATTTCTAGTGATCCCGCGAGTTTGGTGCTTCCTGATGTGCTGGGGACGCTGAAAATTGGCAGGCATGTCAGGGACTCGACCAGATTAAATAGGAAATAGTCCTTTCCCCGATCCGACCATCTGGGAGGGGGAGTGGAGGGAGGGGGAAGCGAAAATTTGAGGTATTTTTATCTTGCGAACGAGTCATCGGATCTTGATGAAATTTTACATTTAGGATGACCTCGTGTCTCAGACGTCCCACTATAAATCCGGACCGGATCCGATGACACTGGGGGGAGTTGGAGGAGGGAACCTGAAATCTTGAGAAATGCTTAGAGTGGAGGGATCGGGATGAAACTTGGTGGGAAGCACAAGTCCCAGATACGTCATTGATATAAGCGGACCAGATCCGGGCACTCTGGGGAGTTGGGGGGGGGGTCCGGATTTCTAGCGATCCCGCGAGTTCGGCATACTTCCTAATGTGCTAGGGCGATGAAACTTGGCAGGTATGTCAAGGATTCAAGCAGATTAACTTGAGAACAGCCGTTTCCCCCGATCCGACCACCGTGTGGTGTGGTCATGAAGAGTATTTCAACGGGTCTCGGAAACGGCTTAAAACAGCCAAAACCGTGGGTTATTTGTTGTAGGCACAGCCTAGTTTTAAAGTGTTCAAAGATTTTAAAAGTTAAATAGTTGAGTAGGAAATGGTGCGAATGGTCCTTTAAGGTCTGCCTACGATTTTCGCCATTACGAGCGGAAAAAGAGGAGGTTTTCCCCAATCCATGCTCATTTCAAGCAAGCTCGTCGCCACTCGCTATTCCGCGAGCAATTTAAACGCCTTTTGGACTCGACCCTAGCGGATTTATTAACTTTAACTTACCTCTAATCTCTGAATCTTCGTAGCTCCTCTGTCGAACCAGAAATTGCCAGGCGCGTTACATCCGCTCAAACAGCCCACATGTTCGCTGTATTTGTTGATTATGATCCTAATAAGATATAAAAAAATATTTTAAATGTAATAAACGAAAACTGCAAGTTTTCTTATGTCACTTTTGTCATGGGCTGCCTACGGTATAACATATCTGTCAGTGCCCGATAAACGGAGTGGGGCATTTTCATGGAAGTTGGTACGTGGTAGAGCTTCCACTTTGAGTTTAGTATTGAAATCACCAGGCCTCAATTTTCTTTTTTTTTCTGATGATGGAGTGGCTTCCCCTGAGCTAAGGTGCAGGAAGGTAATTGGTTATTTTTTTGTTTTTGTTTCTTGAGAGGTAAGGTTGTGTCTTAGAGTAGGAGCAGTGACCACTTTGCGTATTATGGCCGAAATGTAAAGATTGTGGTTCTCGGCTTCCAGGAATGGACTGAGGGTTTTGATTTTGCGCGATTTATTTTTTGTTATTAGACCCACTGAACTTGACTTGCACGGCTTTATTGCGGATTTCTTCCCGCGGCATCGAAGATCCGGAATCTTGAGGTATTTATAACTTTTGAACGGGTGACCGGATCTCGATGAAACTTGATATTTGGAAAGACCTCATGCCTCAGACGACCTACTTAAAATCCGGACCGGATCCGGTGACTTTTGGGGGGAGCTGGAGGGGACAACCGGAAATATTGGAAAATGCTATGAGTGGAGGGATCGAGATGAAACTTGGTGGGAAGAAAGACGGCGCATTTAAAGTTTTGTGAAACATGTTAAAGGACCTGTCTTACCTGTAATACTAACGCAACCCACCATTCTAGTCAATGGGCTAGGGAAAAGGCTTAAACCAGCCAAAGCTGAATGCTGAATCGGAAGGCGAAAAATCAAGCCCTTAAAGGACCACTCGCACTATCAAGGCTTAAAGCAGCCAAAGCTGTGGATAAGGCGCATATCGGAGGGCGTTTTTGCACTCTGATGGAAAAACTTCTCTCAGACAACCGTCGACAGCGTGATAGCCTACACATCGAAGGTAGCAAAACACGGCAAGTGAGAAAATCAGCGTGGTTTTGTCAGAGGGGTTAGATTGAAACGTACAAAACTGGGATCTTATGCCTTAGGTTAGGTTGACAACCTGTTATGGCTACCAGCCAAACCCGTGGGTTATTTGTTTAAAGTTTCACAACATAGTTTAAAATATTCAAAGAATTTAAAACTGTCAGTTGAAGAGTAAATAGTTCGAGGGGTCCTTTAAGGCTTTTCTCAAGCGCATGAACTTCTAGCCAAAACATGGCAAAAATCAAGTATGAATATTTCAACGGGTCTCGGAATGTGCAGCGGGGAATAGGGAAGTAGACTGGCATTCCGACGATATGTGCAGCGGGGACTAGGGAAGTAGGCTGGCATCAACTTGACAGCTAAGCAAGCACCTCTAGCCCTGCTCAATTAAGATGGTATGGCTCATCTAGTAAAGGATGGTCGCTTGTAAAAATACCCTCCGGTATGCGCCTTATCCACAGCTTTGGCTGCTTTAACGCTTTTCCCTAACCCATTGACTTCCAGCTTAGTAACATTAGTTTGTCCACTTTAGTCTATACATACATACATACAGTTTCCTAGCTCATCTGGAAGCACTCATCACAAAGAGTCGGTCATGAAGAGTATTTCAACGGGTCTCGGAAACGGCTTAAAACAGCCAAAACCGTGGGTTATTTGTTGTAGGCACAGCCTAGTTTTAAAGTGTTCAAAGATTTTAAAAGTTAAATAGTTGAGTAGGAAATGGTGCGAATGGTCCTTTAAGGTCTGCCTACGATTTTCGCCATTACGAGCGGAAAAAGAGGAGGTTTTCCCCAATCCATGCTCATTTCAAGCAAGCTCGTCGCCACTCGCTATTCCGCGAGCAATTTAAACGCCTTTTGGACTCGACCCTAGCGGATTTATTAACTTTAACTTACCTCTAATCTCTGAATCTTCGTAGCTCCTCTGTCGAACCAGAAATTGCCAGGCGCGTTACATCCGCTCAAACAGCCCACATGTTCGCTGTATTTGTTGATTATGATCCTAATAAGATATAAAAAAATATTTTAAATGTAATAAACGAAAACTGCAAGTTTTCTTATGTCACTTTTGTCATGGGCTGCCTACGGTATAACATATCTGTCAGTGCCCGATAAACGGAGTGGGGCATTTTCATGGAAGTTGGTACGTGGTAGAGCTTCCACTTTGAGTTTAGTATTGAAATCACCAGGCCTCAATTTTCTTTTTTTTTCTGATGATGGAGTGGCTTCCCCTGAGCTAAGGTGCAGGAAGGTAATTGGTTATTTTTTTGTTTTTGTTTCTTGAGAGGTAAGGTTGTGTCTTAGAGTAGGAGCAGTGACCACTTTGCGTATTATGGCCGAAATGTAAAGATTATGGTTCTCGGCTTCCAGGAATGGACTGAGGGTTTTGATTTTGCGCGATTTATTTTTTGTTATTAGACCCACTGAACTTGACTTGCACGGCTTTATTGCGGATTTCTTCCCGCGGCATCGAAGATCCGGAATCTTGAGGTATTTATAACTTTTGAACGGGTGACCGGATCTCGATGAAACTTGATATTTGGAAAGACCTCATGCCTCAGACGACCTACTTAAAATCCGGACCGGATCCGGTGACTTTTGGGGGGAGCTGGAGGGGACAACCGGAAATATTGGAAAATGCTATGAGTGGAGGGATCGAGATGAAACTTGGTGGGAAGAAAGACGGCGCATTTAAAGTTTTGTGAAACATGTTAAAGGACCTGTCTTACCTGTAATACTAACGCAACCCACCATTCTAGTCAATGGGCTAGGGAAAAGGCTTAAACCAGCCAAAGCTGAATGCTGAATCGGAAGGCGAAAAATCAAGCCCTTAAAGGACCACTCGCACTATCAAGGCTTAAAGCAGCCAAAGCTGTGGATAAGGCGCATATCGGAGGGCGTTTTTGCACTCTGATGGAAAAACTTCTCTCAGACAACCGTCGACAGCGTGATAGCCTACACATCGAAGGTAGCAAAACACGGCAAGTGAGAAAATCAGCGTGGTTTTGTCAGAGGGGTTAGATTGAAACGTACAAAACTGGGATCTTATGCCTTAGGTTAGGTTGACAACCTGTTATGGCTACCAGCCAAACCCGTGGGTTATTTGTTTAAAGTTTCACAACATAGTTTTAAAATATTCAAAGAATTTAAAACTGTCAGTTGAAGAGTAAATAGTTCGAGGGGTCCTTTAAGGCTTTTCTCAAGCGCATGAACTTCTAGCCAAAACATGGCAAAAATCAAGTATGAATATTTCAACGGGTCTCGGAATGTGCAGCGGGGAATAGGGAAGTAGACTGGCATTCCGACGATATGTGCAGCGGGGACTAGGGAAGTAGGCTGGCATCAACTTGACAGCTAAGCAAGCACCTCTAGCCCTGCTCAATTAAGATGGTATGGCTCATCTAGTAAAGGATGGTCGCTTGTAAAAATACCCTCCGGTATGCGCCTTATCCACAGCTTTGGCTGCTTTAACGCTTTTCCCTAACCCATTGACTTCCAGCTTAGTAACATTAGTTTGTCCACTTTAGTCTATACATACATACATACAGTTTCCTAGCTCATCTGGAAGCACTCATCACAAAGAGTCGGTCATGAAGAGTATTTCAACGGGTCTCGGAAACGGCTTAAAACAGCCAAAACCGTGGGTTATTTGTTGTAGGCACAGCCTAGTTTTAAAGTGTTCAAAGATTTTAAAAGTTAAATAGTTGAGTAGGAAATGGTGCGAATGGTCCTTTAAGGTCTGCCTACGATTTTCGCCATTACGAGCGGAAAAAGAGGAGGTTTTCCCCAATCCATGCTCATTTCAAGCAAGCTCGTCGCCACTCGCTATTCCGCGAGCAATTTAAACGCCTTTTGGACTCGACCCTAGCGGATTTATTAACTTTAACTTACCTCTAATCTCTGAATCTTCGTAGCTCCTCTGTCGAACCAGAAATTGCCAGGCGCGTTACATCCGCTCAAACAGCCCACATGTTCGCTGTATTTGTTGATTATGATCCTAATAAGATATAAAAAAATATTTTAAATGTAATAAACGAAAACTGCAAGTTTTCTTATGTCACTTTTGTCATGGGCTGCCTACGGTATAACATATCTGTCAGTGCCCGATAAACGGAGTGGGGCATTTTCATGGAAGTTGGTACGTGGTAGAGCTTCCACTTTGAGTTTAGTATTGAAATCACCAGGCCTCAATTTTCTTTTTTTTTCTGATGATGGAGTGGCTTCCCCTGAGCTAAGGTGCAGGAAGGTAATTGGTTATTTTTTTGTTTTTGTTTCTTGAGAGGTAAGGTTGTGTCTTAGAGTAGGAGCAGTGACCACTTTGCGTATTATGGCCGAAATGTAAAGATTGTGGTTCTCGGCTTCCAGGAATGGACTGAGGGTTTTGATTTTGCGCGATTTATTTTTTGTTATTAGACCCACTGAACTTGACTTGCACGGCTTTATTGCGGATTTCTTCCCGCGGCATCGAAGATCCGGAATCTTGAGGTATTTATAACTTTTGAACGGGTGACCGGATCTCGATGAAACTTGATATTTGGAAAGACCTCATGCCTCAGACGACCTACTTAAAATCCGGACCGGATCCGGTGACTTTTGGGGGGAGCTGGAGGGGACAACCGGAAATATTGGAAAATGCTATGAGTGGAGGGATCGAGATGAAACTTGGTGGGAAGAAAGACGGCGCATTTAAAGTTTTGTGAAACATGTTAAAGGACCTGTCTTACCTGTAATACTAACGCAACCCACCATTCTAGTCAATGGGCTAGGGAAAAGGCTTAAACCAGCCAAAGCTGAATGCTGAATCGGAAGGCGAAAAATCAAGCCCTTAAAGGACCACTCGCACTATCAAGGCTTAAAGCAGCCAAAGCTGTGGATAAGGCGCATATCGGAGGGCGTTTTTGCACTCTGATGGAAAAACTTCTCTCAGACAACCGTCGACAGCGTGATAGCCTACACATCGAAGGTAGCAAAACACGGCAAGTGAGAAAATCAGCGTGGTTTTGTCAGAGGGGTTAGATTGAAACGTACAAAACTGGGATCTTATGCCTTAGGTTAGGTTGACAACCTGTTATGGCTACCAGCCAAACCCGTGGGTTATTTGTTTAAAGTTTCACAACATAGTTTTAAAATATTCAAAGAATTTAAAACTGTCAGTTGAAGAGTAAATAGTTCGAGGGGTCCTTTAAGGCTTTTCTCAAGCGCATGAACTTCTAGCCAAAACATGGCAAAAATCAAGTATGAATATTTCAACGGGTCTCGGAATGTGCAGCGGGGAATAGGGAAGTAGACTGGCATTCCGACGATATGTGCAGCGGGGACTAGGGAAGTAGGCTGGCATCAACTTGACAGCTAAGCAAGCACCTCTAGCCCTGCTCAATTAAGATGGTATGGCTCATCTAGTAAAGGATGGTCGCTTGTAAAAATACCCTCCGGTATGCGCCTTATCCACAGCTTTGGCTGCTTTAACGCTTTTCCCTAACCCATTGACTTCCAGCTTAGTAACATTAGTTTGTCCACTTTAGTCTATACATACATACATACAGTTTCCTAGCTCATCTGGAAGCACTCATCACAAAGAGTCGGTCATGAAGAGTATTTCAACGGGTCTCGGAAACGGCTTAAAACAGCCAAAACCGTGGGTTATTTGTTGTAGGCACAGCCTAGTTTTAAAGTGTTCAAAGATTTTAAAAGTTAAATAGTTGAGTAGGAAATGGTGCGAATGGTCCTTTAAGGTCTGCCTACGATTTTCGCCATTACGAGCGGAAAAAGAGGAGGTTTTCCCCAATCCATGCTCATTTCAAGCAAGCTCGTCGCCACTCGCTATTCCGCGAGCAATTTAAACGCCTTTTGGACTCGACCCTAGCGGATTTATTAACTTTAACTTACCTCTAATCTCTGAATCTTCGTAGCTCCTCTGTCGAACCAGAAATTGCCAGGCGCGTTACATCCGCTCAAACAGCCCACATGTTCGCTGTATTTGTTGATTATGATCCTAATAAGATATAAAAAAATATTTTAAATGTAATAAACGAAAACTGCAAGTTTTCTTATGTCACTTTTGTCATGGGCTGCCTACGGTATAACATATCTGTCAGTGCCCGATAAACGGAGTGGGGCATTTTCATGGAAGTTGGTACGTGGTAGAGCTTCCACTTTGAGTTTAGTATTGAAATCACCAGGCCTCAATTTTCTTTTTTTTTTCTGATGATGGAGTGGCTTCCCCTGAGGTAAGGTGCAGGAAGGTAATTGGTTATTTTTTTGTTTTTGTTTCTTGAGAGGTAAGGTTGTGTCAGAGAGTAGGAGCAGTAACCACTTTTGCGTATAATGGTGGAAATATATAGATGTACTGATCTTCACGAATGTACTGATTGTTTTGATTTTGCGCGATTTATTTTCTTATTTGTTATTAGGCCCACTGAACTTGACTTGCAAGATTCCCCCTCGCCGCCCTTTCAATCGTATAGCGCAATTCACTTCTAGCCGGCATCCTTTACCAACAAATTTAGGGCAGTTTGCCACACTTTTTCGAGTTCGGGTACTCGCAGTCGGGGGGAGTCGAGGGCGCGTGAATCTGGGAAATTTAGGGCAGTTTGTCACACTTTTTCAAGTTCGGGTATTGGCAGTTGCTGTGTCGCGCTGTCGAAAGCTGTCTGCGAGAAGTTTTTCATCAGAAAAACCGGTGATGTAAATTTGTTTCCCTGTTTTCACTACAAGTCAATTGGTCTGGGAAGAGCTCGAACCAGAAAAAACCGTGGGTTATTTGTTTACAGCACAACATAGTTTTAAAGTATTCAAAGAATTTAAAATACTGTCAGTTGAAGAGTAAATAGTTCGAGGGGGTCCTTTAAGGCTTTTACCAAGCGCATGAACTTCTAGCCAAAACATGGCAAAATTCAAGTATGAGATTTCAACGGGTCTCGGAAAAGGCTGAAAACAGCCAAAACCGTGAGTTATTTGTTGACAGCCTAGAGCCTCCTGCATACGTGAACGAACCGGAACGAATCCGTGGGGGAGTTGGGGGGAGGGGGGTCCGAGTTTACTAGTGCAACTTACGTTGCATTATAAAAAACATTCTCCGATAAGCGCAGCGGGGAATAGGGAAGTAGGCATCAACTTGACAGCTAAGCAAGCACCTCTAGCCCTGCTCAGTTAAGATGGTTCATCTAGGAAAGGATGGTTGCTTGCAGAAAGGCGTGCACAAATACCCTTATCCACAGCTTTCGCTGCTTTAAGCCTTTTCCCCAGCCCCAATAATTCCAAGAATGTATGTCCAGTAAATCTACAATAATTGGACTTTAGCTTTCCCCGAATATTAAATCCATTTTTAAGAAAAGGCCATTATTTTAAAACCATTCCTGCAAACTGAAGTCCATACCTGGAAATTAAGTCCAAATCATCCGTTTTGCACCATCAAATATAAGTCCAATAATTCTTAAAAAGTGCAATTCCAGCAATGTACTTAAAATTAAGTCCAAATGGACATAACATGAAGTCCAATGGACATCAAATGAAATCCAAGAATTTTATCCTTCCCCGAAGCTGAAACAGAGGATTGACAGCCTGACGAGGACCCTTGCCAAGAAGGGTTGAAATATCGCTGATGAAGAATCGTAGCTGACGTATCCGTTGAAAACATTGTTTGAATAAATGTTCCAAAGTCAGCTTGGGCTCGAAGAATATTTAAAGGATTTATCTAGAGCAGATGCTTGTTCTTCTCCCAGCAAGTTTCACTCCGATCCCTCCATTCTAACCGTTTCTTGAAATTTCCGGTCCCCCCCCCACTCCCCCCTGGCTACCGAATCCCGGTCAAGACTTTAAACGGGACATCATAGATATTTTGTAATCGGACAGGTAGTTCGCCCGGAATCCGGGCAAAACCGGAAAGTTGGTTAAAAGTAAAAGTTTAAAGTTTAACTGAAAAGGGCGGGTCCCCCCCCACTCCCCCCTGGCTACCGAATCCCGGTCAAGACTTTAAACGGGACATCATAGATATTTTGTAATCGGACAGGTAGTTCGCCCGGAATCCGGGCAAAACCGGAAAGTTGGTTAAAAGTAAAAGTTTAAAGTTTAACTGAAAAGGGCAGAGATGGGACAGTCTTGTTACCCCTCACATATCTACTTTAAGAGGCTTGAAGACCTGACGAAATGCGTTACTTCGTTGCTCCGCTATTAACGAATTAATCAATTTTCAAATAGTGGAATTTCGCTGTCATATTTGTGGTATTACCTGTACCGTATGCTTGACTAAAAAGATTTATGAAATTCTTTGTTCAGGCACTAACCAGTCTTCACCACACTTATCACTGCCCCCTGAAAAGCCGCGTTTGTGTTCAGATTCAAACATTCCGCTTCATAGTAGAATTTGCGCTGTGGGGACAGCCGTAGATATTCTGAACCTTTCTACTGGAGCAGATAGTGGAAAATAAAGAAATTTCCTGGCAGAATCCAAATAATTCAGTATTCAGCTAAATGACCCATGTTATGGGTAATGGGTGTTATGGGTAATGTAATTATGTTATGTAATTACCCCATGTTATGGGTAAAAAGACATGCTGAACACGACGTTGAAAATCATTTTCTCGCCGGACAACTATTTCGCCCGGAATCCGGCCAAAACCGGAAAATTTGTTAAAAGCAAAAGTTCGATTCCTTATTTTTAGGTCCATTTTAAGGACGTTTCAGAGGGCATTTTTCCAGGAATGGACTTTTTCGGTTCCGTGGCAAAGGAACAGGGGGATTAACGCCAATTCGGTACGATTGGACATCATCATTTCGGTACGGATGGACTTGTTTTGAGCCGGATTTATTAAGTAACGTATGTTGCCGACCGCATTTTCGCGATTACGCACAATTCAAGCATACCGCGCGGAATTCAAGCAAGCGCTTCGCCACTGGCCATTCCGCAATAGCTGCGTTCTTTGTCACGGGAGTTCTCACCTGTGGTCTCCGGTTTTTCTTATAAGCCGGTTTTGCATCCACCGGTGACTTCTCACCAGTCTTATAACCCGTTTTTGAACTAACCAGTGTCCGGTTTTATCTCACCAGTGCGGACTAACCAGAACCTGCACGTGAGCCCGGCTTCAGCGAGGAGTTTGCCGGTTTTCACTAACTCACCGGTGAACCAAGAGAACGCGTTTCAAGGGAAAAACCGGACACTGGTGATTAAACACCAGAATCACCAGAAACACCAGTGACAGCCCCGAGTGCAACGAACGCAGCTAATCAGCAATTCAACCGTGTTTTGGACTCGACCCTAGCGGATTTACTAACTTAACTTACCTTCAATCTCTGAACCTTGCTAACTGTATCTTCGTTGCTCCTCTGTCGAACTAGTAACTGCCAGGCGCGTTATCTCTTCTCGTCCACATGTTTGACATTTGTTGATTATGATCCTAACAAAAGAAGGAAAAAGATAAAAAAAAAAGTGTAAATAAAATAAACGAAAGCTCAGCAAGTACCCTACCTCTAGACCTGCTCTGTTGAGATGGTTTGATCTAGGCAAGGAGACATTTACTTGCAGCAAGACGAGCAAAATAACTCTTATCCACGGCTTCGGCTGTTTTAAAGGACCTGTCTTACCTATTGCAACCTACTTCCATAATCTACACTCTAACTACACTCTAATCCCTCTGAAAAAACAAGAGCTTGAACCAGCCAAAACCGTCGGTTGTTTGTTTAAAGAACAACATAGTTATAAAGTATTCAAAGAATTTAAAGAATTTTGAAGCACCTCTAGCCCTGCTCAGTTGAGATCGTCCATCTAGTAAACGATGGTTGATCGCAGAAGGTGTGCAAAAATACCTTTATCAACAGCTTTGGCTGTTTTAAGCCTTTTCTTCTGGCTTAGTAACTCATCCCAAAGAGTCGGTCATCAAGAGTATTTCAACTGGTTGACTTGCTGCGAAAACCGGGAAACAATCTACATAACCGTTTTTTCTGATGAAAAACTTCTCGCAGAACAAAACACTGCAAGTGAGAAAATCAGCGTGGTTTTGTTAGAGGGACTAGAACGTACCGTAAGAAATTGCGGTCTTCGGGTTTAGAAAAATACGGATTACGGAAGTAGGTTTCATTTAGGAATAGGCACCGTTCCTGCAATTGCCCTTGAACCGACAGGGTTTGGGGGGGTGGGGGGTGGAATCCCCGAAAGGCGCAACTTGACCCGAAGGCCCAGAAGTTTCAACTTAATATCTGTCATGGTTACGAGAAAAGGCTAGTTGTATTAGTATTATAGGTAAGAAAGGTCCTTCAAGGGCTGCCTACATTTTTTCGCCAACTTGTTCAAACTTTGCATTTTGTTCTTCTTTTCTTCATTAGGTAGAATCCGTGCGCTCGCACCATACCCACGAAAACGGACGTGATCGTAACGAAAAAAAATAACATTAAGAAGTACAGGACGTTCAACTTTGAAATTAAACTTTCGGCGTTTTATCATCATTCTGAGCCAAGGACTTGCTGGAATGTTAATTGGGCTGTTCCTTAACCGTATCGTTCTATTTCTGCAAAAGAGTTTCCATGGAAGTAAGACAAAACAAAATTTGAATTCAGGACTACTTTTATTTACATTGCTGACGGGCAAATTATACGTTTTCCGAACGGTTAAAATACACAGAGAGTGGAACTGATGATTCATTATTACTTCCCGTCAAAATCAATTCGCACAACCCTATCGTTTTATTAATTTTAGCCCTGGTACTAACAGCCGGTGGTCCCGGTAATGAACAATAGAATGCTAGACCTTAGTGACCCAGTGTCACGAAACAGACACAATAACCACTAGATTAATTCCTACGTAAACACTCCCTACTCCACACAGACTGAGGTCCCGTACAGCATAGGATCTCTGTATGCCGACGAGCTAGGACCAATGAGTCCTCCTTGAACTCCAGGTCCCCGATTACTACCCCTAAGACCACCCCCTTGAGGCAAAAACGATAGCAGACTCTTAGGGATCATTGATTTATACCGTTTTTTTTGTTTTTTTTTTACTTTTCGGTTAAAATGCGCACTTTAGGGGGCTAGAATTATTTTTTTTTATAGCAAAACCCTTGTGGCACAAATGATCATGGGCCGAGATGTATCGTTTGATGAAAAGTAATTTTCGACCTTGCGGTGAAGATGCGCACTTTAAGGGAGCTAGAACTTCATTTGTAACACCCTTGAGGCAAAAATGATAATGGGCTCATGGGGATCATGAAAATGCATATTTTGCTTAAAAGTACTATTCTCAATTTGCGGTCATGGTTGCTACTTTCAGGAATGGTTCGATTTGGAAAGTCGCGATTTCTAAGCCAATCTTATCGAAATTATAATATTCCAGCCAAGTTTCATCGTCCTAGCGCATCTGGAAGTACCTTTACTCGCAATCACCGGAATTCCTGACCCCCCCCCCCCCCCTCAAACTCCCCCAACAGTCACCAGAGCCTATCCGGTTCTGTAAATGATTTATCCGGAGCATCTGTTTGTTATTCCTACAAAGTTCCATCCCGATCTCTCCAGTCTAAGCCGGTCACGTATTCCCCCCCCCCCCCCCCCTCCCAGTTGTTGTTGGATCCGGTCCGGATATGAACAAGATCACCAGAGACATGTCCTCTGTTCAGTTACAAAATTTCACTCAAATCCGATCATCCGCTACAAAGTTACGCATGACTCAAATTTCAGGATTCCCCCGCCCTCCACCCCCAGACGAGAAACTGATTATTTCCAGGTTTTGGTCGGTTCCCTTATATGCCTGGCATAGGCTATGCCAAACGTTAGGTATACCCAGCGATTGACATAGCGTTTCCACAAATCAGGGGTTTGTGGTTGACCGTCACTAAAACAATGAACTTTTGTAAGTTTACCTTCTGTCTTACCTTATGGCTTCCATCTTCATGAAATCCCCAGAAAAATTAAAAGTGCAGCAGCTTCCACTTCCAGCTTCCACTAAAAAGTATATCATCAACCCTCTGTATGGTTTACTCCTAAAAAGAAATTAGAAACACATTAGAGTGAAGCTAATCGATTGATTTACATATTGAATAAATAAATATTGCTTCTACATTTCTAGTTAAAGCACAAATCTTACTAGAAATGATCTTTTCACTATGAACTGGATCAGGAAAAAACATTTTCGAAAATACCATTAGGCCTACTTTCCACCTAAATTTAGCGATCTTTTTTATAGCGCTTGTCGACTCTATCCAGCCTCCCTGCTCTCCGACGCGGCGGCTGAGCGCAAAACATTTGAAAACTGAAAGCTCCGTGGTTAAAAAGTGAGAAAACTGAGAGAATAAAAGAAGCCAAAAACAGAAGATTCTCATGTCCTAATGTGTGAAAGAGTTTGCTGAAGATGGTGGAGATTTTAGAAGTTTATAATTCTATAAGGGAACTACGTATATTATAAAAGGCAGACTAAGCAAGAGGGTTCCTTTAAACATATTTTTCTTTTTCGATTGCATTACGAAATGATGAAAAAGACCAAAGGTTTCTATGGGATCCCAAAAATCTAATATCTGATCCAGACAATTGCGAACGAACTACCATATACTTGTCCACAAAAAAAAAAGAAAGTTCAGAAACGAATTCAGCGTACCTCCTTTTCCCTATAAAGAACATCTAATCAACTTCAAGTAAAACTTTAACTTCTAAAAGAAATCTGGTTTCAACCGGATTCCGAACGACCTATATCTCCCGGTAGAAAAAAAGATTGTCATATACAGATTCAGCGTATCTTCTTACCCCTAAGACCTTACCTCTTTGACCTTACCCCTTTCTTAAGAGCTTCGTTTTTGTTGCATGCTGCAGGTCCACTTCTTGGTCGATTCCGGACTGATTCTTTCTACATCCGATTTTGCACTGCAGTGCTTCCGAGGAAGACGGCAGCACTTCTCAAGAATCACGGACTTGCTCACCGACCAAAGCCTCGTTTTTGTTGCATGCTGCAGGTCCGCTTCTCGGCCGATTCCAGACTGATTCTTTCTACATCCATTTTTGCACTGCAGCTCTTCCGAGGAAGACTGCAGCGCTTCTTGTAAATCACGGACTTGCTCTCCGACCAAGTCTGTGCTTCTGCAAGATGCTGCAGCGCTGCCGCTTCAACCAAGAAGAAAGAGAACCCAAAAACGCAGATTATGCAAAAGCAAAGAAGTGCTGCAGCAGCGATAGAGCAGCGCTATTGCAACAAAAACGAGGCTTAAGTCCGTGCTTCCCTGCAAGGTGCTGCAGCGTCAACCAAGAAGAAAGTGAATCCAAAAACGCATATTGTGCAAAAGTAAAGAAGTCCTGCAGCAGTGATGCGGCAGCGCTATTGCAACAAAAACGAGGCTAAGGAGGAAGAGGTAGTAGCCCGAGAAGAACTAGAAGGAAGAATACCAGTAGAAAGAACGAAGTAGAATCTACATCATCCTGATCTAAACTAAACTAAGACAATCCTTATCAAATCTTTCATAACAAAAACAACATTGCTCAGTCAGCATTCGCCATTCAAAGCGATAACATCTAATTTGCAAAGCCGGTGAACTAGTTTGACCAGCAGACATACATCAGTAGCAGTACGCGGCGGAAGTAACATCGTGCTTTCTTGGGAAAGTGGGGGGTCGTGAAACACCCCCCTTGCCAGTAAGTTTTTGTTTGCTGCCTCTTGAAAACTGATGCCACTGTAATTGAACCTGACAAAGCGGACTATTGAATTTAATAATGTCGGTAACAAGAAAGGCTTTCGACGATGCGATGGCTGCACTAAACTCGAAGCTAGATAAAGTTTTGGAATCACAAAGCGATCTTCAGGCTTCCGTTTCATCCCTTACAGCTGAAGTATCTGCTCTAAAGTCGGAGGCTATTGTGAGGGATCAGAAAGTCTCTTTGCTTGAGGCTGAAGTAGAGGAACTAAAAATTTGGTGTAACAAGCTAGAAACTCAATCGTTAGAATCTGATGTGAAAGAGAGGAAGTTGAACTTGATTATTCATGGACTTCCTGCTGAAAGACCGTCTCAGACCACTGAAAGCAACGTTAAGGCATTCCTGTCAAATTCCCTTGAGGTTGATGCATCGATCACGAAAGCATACAGGCTACCAGGAAACTCGTCTAATGTGACCAGTCGTAGACCTAGAGCACCACCTGTATTCATCTCACTGAGGGACGAAAAGGGCGTGCAACTTGTTATGTCGGCAGTAGGCAAGTTGAAAGATTCCGGTGTACGTATCTGCACTGACCTACCACCGAAGCTAAACGCTCTTCGCAGTGATCTTCTTGCGAAAGCGAAAGCCTTAAAAGAAAAGGATTCTGTGAAAAAAACGCGAATCAAGCAAAAAGGGGCTAAGCTGTGGTTAGAAATTAAAGCCACAAGTGCGTCAGCTTGGGTTAAAGTTTAGGCTAGTTTTCATGTATAAAGTTATTTTTGTAAGTTAAATTTTGATTGCTTTTCAGTGTTTATTGAAGTTGTCCGCTTTTGTCCCATTGAAAGAAAAAATTTGTGTGTTTCTGCTCTCTTACTTATTTGAAAAATGTGTGTTTTTCTGCTCTCTTACTTCTTTAAAAATGTAGCAAATTGTCAAGGTTCAACAAAAGTTCTGGCCATTTTATTTTGTTCTAGTGCACTTTTTGATACCGGCGTTACTGCTGTCTGCTGCTATTTACGACTCAGCGCTGAGTTGGGGATGTGATTTACCTGCCGCTTCCATCACGAGGTGAGATCTTTCCATACTTGATTTATTTTGGTTAGTCGTGGTTTGGGTGGGAGGGTGACTGATAGACTTGCGTCACTGGAGAAAAGCCCTCTTAATCTTTCTTTATCTTCTCATTATTATGATGTATTTGGGAATTATGATAATAATCTTCTTGCAAGACTTCCATCTTCGTCATATGTTTCTGCCCATGAAATAAATAGTCGTACGGCAAGTTTACTAAGACTGGGATTTGTGAACGTTCAAGGATTATTAAGTGCTTTTGATCAAGTTTCGAGTATTTTACTTACAAGTCATATAGATATTCTTGGATTGTGTGAAACATTTTTAAATGAATCAGCAAAGCAAAGTTTAAAAATTCCAGGTTATAACTTCGTTAATAAAAATAGATTGATCCATGGGAAAGGTGGTTTAGGTATATTTTTGAAAGATAATATACCTTTTAAACGATTACTTCAAGCAGAAAATTTTCATATTGAAAAAGTTTGTGAAATTTTAGCGGTTGAGTGTCAACTTCAGAATAAAAAAGTTCAAGTTTGTGTTGTGTATAAGCCACCTTCAGCTCCAATCCCCCTTTTTTTGCAAAATCTGGAATTGATGCTGAAAACCCTTGGGAATATTGAAATTATTGTAATGGGTGATTTTAATGTTAATCTTTTGGATTGTAATATTAATAGTCACACAGCAGAATTCCTTACGCTGATGGCTTCTAAGACCCTCCTCCCGGCATGCATGATTCCGACCAGAGTAACTCCTACCAGTGACTCTTATTGATAATCTGTTTTTGACAACAGAAGTTATTTCCTCAGAGGTTGCTGTCACTGATTTTTCCGACCATTTCCTTCTTGTATGTGATGTTAATTATCGTATCAGTAGAAATAAATCTAAAGCTAAAACTCGTCGGTTAATTAATAAAAAAAATCTAGAATGTCTAAACACAAAACTGAAATCGGTTGACTGGTCAATTGTGCTTGAGAAAGAGGATGTGAATGCGGCTACCGATTGTTTTTTGAATAAATTTAATGTAGCACTAAACGAAACTTGCCCAATTGTAAAATCTTCAAAAGGCAAATATGCCAGACCGCTTCAACCTTGGATAACACCATCCCTTTTGATATCGGTAAGACAGAAAAATAATTTGTACAGGTCGTTCTTGTCGTGTCCGAGTGAGGAAAGGAAGCTCGAGTTTATGAATTATAAAAAGATGCTGATGAAAATAATTTGTAATGCGAAGAAGAAATATTATCTTGATGCTTTTACGGAAGCTGGTAATTCTCCTAAGAAAACATGGGACCTTATTAATTCTTGCCTGAACCGATCGCAAACAACAACAGCACCATCTGAGTTGCGAGATTTAAATGGACATGTAATAAATAATGAAAAGGATATTGCTGATCGTTTGAATTCGCATTTTACTTGCATTGGTAAGTCTGTAGCAGATAAGCTGCAACATGATCAGAACAATGTGAAATGCGATTATCAGTCGTATTTGAAACCTTCTTCAGACAAGTCTATATTTATGAGACCGGTGACGGAAGAAGAGCTTTCTAATATTTCTAAACTGTTAAAGAATGGACATTCGCCAGGACTTGATGAATCTTCAACAATTATTGTTAAGGAGGTACTACCTAGTATCAGTAAAATAATGTGTCATATAATAAACCTTTCTTTTAAGGCTGGTTCGTTCCCCGATTCATTTAAGAAAGCGAAGGTAATTCCTCTTTATAAAAGTGGTGATCGATCAAATTGCACGAACTATAGACCAATTTCTATCTTGTCGGGTTTTTCCAAATTAATTGAAAGATGTATTTACAACCGAGTATATAATTTCCTTAATTCTCATGATTTTTTTTCTAAGACACAATTTGGATTCAGGAAGCAACACAGCACCCAAGAAGCCATCCTAGCAATGGTTCAACGTGTACATGAATGTTTGGATAAAAAGCTTATACCAGCGACTATATTTTTGGATTTGGAAAAAGCATTCGATACAATTTCTCATGAAATTTTACTCCATAAGTTAAATCGTTGTGGAATAAGAGGTCGAGCTCTTGATTTATTTTCATCATATTTAAAACACCGGTCTCAACTCACGATTATTAACGATACTTCATCCGAAATTCTCAATTTATCGGATGTGGGTGTCCCTCAGGGGTCTATTCTAGGCCCTCTACTGTTCATAATTTATATCAACGACCTCCCAGCAGCTACAACAAATCTTAGTCTAAACATTCTTTTTGCGGATGATACTGGTTCGACACTAGCTGGAGAATCGGAAAATGAATTGCAAGCTAAATTACAATTAGTGTTTTCACAATTGATGTTGTGGCTTAAAGCTAACCGGCTATCATTGAATGCGGCAAAAACTAATTTTATTATTTATAGTAGGATTGGAAAGAAGGCACCAACACTAACATCTATTAAGGATTTTCATACAAATATTGTAATACATAGAATGAGTTCAGCTCGTTCCCTTGGAATTTATATTGATGAACATTTATCATATAATGAACATTCCAACAGGCTAAGAATTAAATTGGCTCAGGGTGTGGGAGTAATGAATAGGCTCAAGAATTTTTTTCCTTATGAAATTCTTCGGCTAATTTATTTTGCTCTTGTTCATTCGCATCTCACTTATTGCCCTTTAATATATCTGGCTACATTTAAAACTCATCTTAAACCATTACAGATTTTACAAAACCGTGCTTTAAAGATTTTGCGAACTTTTTTACCATCACCGTCATCACTTCCTGGGGTAAGTCAAACAGAAACCATGTATATTCTGATCAATATTTTGCCCGTATCTGAACTATTTAACTTTGCGTCATTCCTATTTAAAACAAAGTATGACCGTTGCCAGCTTCCATCACATTTCCGTTCAAATGATTTCTTTCCTTGCCCACTAAAGCACCAGTATGATAACCGTCATAAATGGAAAATCCGAAGTCAAAGAGTAGCTTCAGAGAGGTCTCGTTTTTCTCCATCTTATTCAGTTTTGAATTCATGGCAAATTTTATTTCCTAAAATTGATTCTACAAAATCCCTTGAAAGTATAAAAAAACAGCTGTCTCAAATTCTCATTAACAAGTTTAAGAATGGATAATTAACAGATTGGTTGTTTTTTATGTTTATTTGTGTGTTTTCCTCTAGTGATACTGGTTTTCAGTCACCCATCCTTCTTTTTTGTTGTTGTTTTTGTTTGGAATGATTTCACTTCGTGCTGGAGTTGTCGTGCGGTGATCTTTCTACTCAGCGTTGGGTCGATTTCGTTTTATTGATTTTCTTTTATGGAAGGGTCTGAACCATTCGATGATTTTCTTCTCTCCGGTTCAAACCCTGAAATAATTGTAAGTGCAGAGTATTGTATTGTTAATGTTTATGTATTATATAAAGTAAGAATAAAAAAACCTTGAACCTTGAACCTTGAACCTTGATGACAGACGTGAAAACCTCATTTCCTTTTCTACATAGTCAAGGGTTGCATGCAAAGTGTCCTGTGCTTCAGCTTTTTATACCTAGCAGCAAACCAGAATATTGGCTCTTCGGGCACTCTACATGGAAAATAGCTAGGGTGCTGTTAGGTTTTGTATCTCCATCATCAGTCGAGCCCTTTTGTTTTTCTTGTGAAAAATTCGGTAAGGATTGTCTTTGATTTCTCTAATTCATGGTAGTAATTTCAGCCCTGTCCGAGCTGGTACTCAGTTGTGATGACAGAAACTGTGTTTTTCATGCATGCACTGTATACTGAAATCCATGCACGAAACCCAAGGTACAGTGCTTGAACGTCTAGCACCCAGGCATCAGCCAGGCATGGTGCTAGACATTTGAGCACCATGCCTGAAAAGGGGCTAGTGTACTAGACTGGAGGCAGTGGCTGACAAGCAGCCATGCAGACTCTGCTCCAGTCAACCACAAATCCCTGATTTTTGGATACCCTATGCCAAACGCTGGGTATATCTAACGTTTGGCATAGCCTATGCCTAACGCTGGATACCCTATGCCAAACGTTGGATAGGTGTTGCCACCCTAACCCTGACCTACCTCACTACAGATGAGTTCTGATTGGTTGATTTCTGAGCTTTGCTCAAATCATCAATATTTTATTGGTTCACAGTATCCAGCATTTGGCTTAGTGTATCTAGCGTTAGGCATAGGGTATACCAAACGCTGGACATACCCAGCGTTTGGCATAGGCTTTCCTAAAATCAGGGATTTGTGGTAGACTGCTCTGCTCCGCTTACATCCGCTTATGCTCGGGTCCAGTGTTGAAAGTGTCAGATTTCTTTGCGTCTGGTGCAAAACAGAAACTGCTTCAGAATCTTTCATACTCAATGAATTTTTGTATTTCTTTATCTTTATATTGTTACTAAAATAAATGTCTATGTTTGCCTATATGCCTATTTTCTGACTTGTGACAGCGGATGATGCCAAATGAAGTCATGACTGTAAGTCTGGAATGAATGAATGAAACTGATTTTTTTTTGTTTTAACTATTCATATGTAAGCTCAAATAAGGCTTAAATCTGAAAATGGATTTTTTTTTTTTTAAACTATCATAATTCAGCCCTGAAAGGGTTAAAGTGCCTTTGTTTTGTTTTGACATGCAATATTAAAAAATATACAGTGAAGATGAATGTTTTACCGTATCTTCCTCGTGTAGGTAGTGTCCAAAGATCTTTTCTTTGAAAGCCAGCCCAACAAAACAACCAGCCACCAGGTCTCCGTCATTTCGTCTGTATTTTTTTGTTTTTGTTTTATTCTTTTCTTCATTCACGGTCGTTATTCCCGAAGTGTTCCACCATACTTACCGTCGTTACTATGCATAACTAGAGATGGGCGAATCCAAATCCGGATTCGGATTCGAATCCAGGATTCGTCCTTTTGGCCGGATCAGAGTCCAGATTCGAATCTTCTGCGTGTCAGGCTGGATTCAAATTTCCTAATTTTGACACAGTTTGCTTAAGCTAACTAATTTTGACACAGTTTGCTTAAGCAATCCAACAAAAATCAAATCATGTACACAGGTTATAGTTTAAAAATCAGAGATGACAGAAAGTACGGATGTCTAAGGTAAACAGATGAAGATCCCGTTTCAACTCGGGCGCATCGCCGGGGCGTCGCGATCCCGTTCCGGATGCTGTTGGATGAAATTGTCAATGAGTGTATATATACTTCCATAAATCACCTGGAGCGTGTTCCACCCTTTTAACAATAGTTAATATAGTTTCCATTCCATCCTCACGAAAAGTTACTACGCTGACCGTTCCAACTTTCTCGAAATAGTAAGTAATAGTTACTATTTGCTTACCATGATCGGGAGCGTAGTAACTACGCATCTCTGTAACGTGATTGGTCGGACTCGCCTGTGGTGTGATATCTTGCTGGAAAACAGAAAAATCGTTCCAGCCTTGACGGCAAATAGCCCGAATTCGTGACGTCAAGCGTAGTAACTATGGTAAGTAGGATGGAACACGCTCCCTCTGAAAGGGTCCTAAAAAAGAAAGGAAGATACAGACAGATACAGAGCGTGTTCCATCCTACTTACCGTAGTTACTACGCATGACGTCACGAATTCTGGCTTTTTGCCGTCAAGGCTGGAACGATTTTTCTATTTTCCAGCAGGATCTCACGCCAGGGGCGAATCCGACCAATCACGTTCCAGAGATGCGTGGTTACTACGCTTACCACGCTCCCGAGCATGGTAAGCAAATAGTAACTATTAGTTACTATTCCGACAAGGTTGGAACGGTCAGCGTAGTAACTTTTCGTGAGGATGGAACGGAAATAGTAACTAATAGTAACTATTGTTACAAGGGTGGAACACGCTCACAGATTAATTTTTGTCTTTGTTGCAGTGTTCCCAGAGATCGCAAAATTCTGCGATTTTATATTCAATATTCACAGCTGTGAAAAATTTGTCACATGAGCATTTTGGCCAGTTCAACGGATTTTTGCGGGAAGAAAAGTACGGTTATACCGAAAAGTGGTAATAGCGCTTTGTTCCTGTCAAACACATTGAATTTATATTATGAGAAATGTTATAATTCTTTTTTTCTCTGCCTTTAGTACCATGATTGGTAAGTGGAGAACGTTTGTTAATTAGGTGTCTATCGGTAGTATTCAGTCGGTCAGCCACAGACCCCTAATTTTTGGTTACCCTAGTCTATGCCAAATGCTGGGTATATCTAGCGTTTGGCATAGGGTATCCAAAAATCAGGGATTTGTGGTAGACTGCTCCGCGGGGTAATTCACCCAATCACGTTAAAGGGATCTGTAGTAGCCTGGTAGTAACAACGCTTAAGGCGTTTTTCTGTGCTCCCACAAACAGTTTGTGGGTCGATTGTTGCTCAAAAATGTGTTTCCGCGACCTTTTGTGCAGCCCATAAGTGTGTTTCCATGACCAACAAGATTTTCGTGGCTCGCTTTTTGGCTCAAATTTGACAGACAACTGGCAAGGTGATTGTCGATTTCGTGGCTCGATTCGGGCGGGTTATTCAAATTAAGCAGCAGTGTCTAAACAATAAAGCTAACTACTTTTTCAAGCGTATAGACTTAAAACTGAGGTTACTCTACGTACATAATGGTAAGGAAATAAGCCCGGAGTTCTATTTATTGAGATTTTACATGAGTTTTATTATTATTTTCCGATATTTGAAATTACCGCCAAAGAAATAGACAAAACGACGTTTCTGCGAGTTTCAACTAGTTGCTCGACTGTGTGGCACACAGTCGTGTTTCTGCGTCAAACACTCAGAAGTGTGTGGCCCACAATTGTGTAGCGGGAAAAGGCCTTTAACTACGCTCCCGAGCATGGAACCAAGGAGGGGTACCTGATCTCGTATTTACAATACCTTGCTTTCTGCTGTGAAAATGTTAAAACAAGATGTACGTGCTGTCCTGACAAGAGGGCATTCAGATTCTATGCCGTTTCTTTGTTTTAAAGCTGCTTTGAAAAGGGATACTTGGGCTATTGACTTTGCCAACTCCACCTTCTTCATCACTTTGTAGCGCAATCGCAATCGATCCTGTCCACGAGTTAGAATGAAGTTAGATCTTAGCCTCGTTTTTGTTGCACGCTGCAGCTCCGCTTCCGGGCTGATTTTTTCTACATTCATTTTTGCAATGCAGTGCTCCAAGGGAGATGGCAGCGCTTGTGCAGAAGTAAAGAAGTGCTGCAGCAGCAAAGGGGCAGAACTATTGCAACAAAAACGAGGTTCTTGTCTGAAAAGAAAAATATGTTTAACTAGCCTAGAAATACTGAAGCCCTCGAACTATTTACTCTTCAACTGACAGTATTTTAAATTCTTCGAATATTTTAAAACTATGCTGTGCTTTAAACAAATAACCCACGGTTTTGGCTGGTTCAAGCTCTTCGCAGACCTGTTGACTTGTAGTGAAAACTGGGAAATAAATTTACATCACCGATTTTTCTGATGGAAAAACTTCTGACTGCGCGACACACATCGAAGGTATCATAACACGGCAAGCGAGAAAATCAGTGTGGTTTCTTAAAGTGAATAGAATGTACCATACGAAATTGGGGTCTCCGGGTTTAGAAATATATGGTGTGGTTAAGGAATGACTGGTCACATAAGTATTGTTGGTAAAAGATGCCAGCTAGAAGTGAATTGCGCTATACGATTGAAAGGGCGGCGAAGAGAGTTGATCTTGTGCGAATCTTCGATGCCGCGGGAAGAAATCCGCAATAAAGCCGTGCAAGTCAAGTTCAGTGGGTCTAATAACAAAAAATAAATCGCGCAAAATCAAAACCCTCAGTCCATTCCTGGAAGCCGAGAACCACAATCTTTACATTGCGGCCATAATACGCAAAGTGGTCACTGCTCCTACTCTAAGACACAACCTTACCTCTCAAGAAACAAAAACAAAAAAATAACCAATTACCTTCCTGCACCTTAGCTCAGGGGAAGCCACTCCATCATCAGAAAAAAAAAGAAAATTGAGGCCTGGTGATTTCAATACTAAACTCAAAGTGGAAGCTCTACCACGTACCAACTTCCATGAAAATGCCCCACTCCGTTTATCGGGCACTGACAGATATGTTATACCGTAGGCAGCCCATGACAAAAGTGACATAAGAAAACTTGCAGTTTTCGTTTATTACATTTAAAATATTTTTTTATATCTTATTAGGATCATAATCAACAAATACAGCGAACATGTGGGCTGTTTGAGCGGATGTAACGCGCCTGGCAATTTCTGGTTCGACAGAGGAGCTACGAAGATTCAGAGATTAGAGGTAAGTTAAAGTTAATAAATCCGCTAGGGTCGAGTCCAAAAGGCGTTTAAATTGCTCGCGGAATAGCGAGTGGCGACGAGCTTGCTTGAAATGAGCATGGATTGGGGAAAACCTCCTCTTTTTCCGCTCGTAATGGCGAAAATCGTAGGCAGACCTTAAAGGACCATTCGCACCATTTCCTACTCAACTATTTAACTTTTAAAATCTTTGAACACTTTAAAACTAGGCTGTGCCTACAACAAATAACCCACGGTTTTGGCTGTTTTAAGCCGTTTCCGAGACTCGTTGAAATACTCTTCATGACCGACTCTTTGTGATGAGTGCTTCCAGATGAGCTAGGAAACTGTATGTATGTATGTATAGACTAAAGTGGACAAACTAATGTTACTAAGCTGGAAGTCAATGGGTTAGGGAAAAGCGTTAAAGCAGCCAAAGCTGTGGATAAGGCGCATACCGGAGGGTATTTTTACAAGCGACCATCCTTTACTAGATGAGCCATACCATCTTAATTGAGCAGGGCTAGAGGTGCTTGCTTAGCTGTCAAGTTGATGCCAGCCTACTTCCCTAGTCCCCGCTGCACATATCGTCGGAATGCCAGTCTACTTCCCTATTCCCCGCTGCTCATTCCGAGACCCGTTGAAATATTCATACTTGATTTTTGCCATGTTTTGGCTAGAAGTTCATGCGCTTGAGAAAAGCCTTAAAGGACCCCTCGAACTATTTACTCTTCAACTGACAGTTTTAAATTCTTTGAATATTTTAAAACTATGTTGTGAAACTTTAAACAAATAACCCACGGGTTTGGCTGGTAGCCATAACAGGTTGTCAACCTAACCTAAGGCATAAGATCCCAGTTTTGTACGTTTCAATCTAACCCCTCTGACAAAACCACGCTGATTTTCTCACTTGCCGTGTTTTGCTACCTTCGATGTGTAGGCTATCACGCTGTCGACGGTTGTCTGAGAGAAGTTTTTCCATCAGAGTGCAAAAACGCCCTCCGATATGCGCCTTATCCACAGCTTTGGCTGCTTTAAGCCTTGATAGTGCGAGTGGTCCTTTAAGGGCTTGATTTTTCGCCTTCCGATTCAGCATTCAGCTTTGGCTGGTTTAAGCCTTTTCCCTAGCCCATTGACTAGAATGGTGGGTTGCGTTAGTATTACAGGTAAGACAGGTCCTTTAACATGTTTCACAAAACTTTAAATGCGCCGTCTTTCTTCCCACCAAGTTTCATCTCGATCCCTCCACTCATAGCATTTTCCAATATTTCCGGTTGTCCCCTCCAGCTCCCCCCAAAAGTCACCGGATCCGGTCCGGATTTTAAGTAGGTCGTCTGAGGCATGAGGTCTTTCCAAATATCAAGTTTCATCGAGATCCGGTCACCCGTTCAAAAGTTATAAATACCTCAAGATTCCGGATTCCCCCTCCCTCCACTCCCCCGACAGTGCCCGAATCAGCTCGGTCATGTCAATGATGTATCTGGTTGAATGGCCCGTAATCGAGGTGAGGTCTTAGGCCTAAGATTTCAGCAACCTTAAAAGCTACAAATGCCAGTAAAACATGGGGTTATAAAACATGACCTGTTCATGTCCGCTTCAATCTGTACAGTTTAGTCTTCCCACTATATTCTGTCCACTTCAGTCTGTACTAGAAGTTTTGGCTGTTCTAAGCCTTTTCCGAGACCCGTTGAAATACTCTTTATGACCGACTCTTTGTGATGAGTTACTAAGCTGGAAGTCAATGGGCTAGGGAAAAGGCTTAAAGCAGCTAAAGCTAAGGATAAGGCGCATATCGTAGGGTATTTTTGCACGCCTTGTTCCAAGGCACCATCTTCCGATGGCGAAAAATCATAGGGCTGAAATCTTAGGCCTAAGGACCTGTCTTACCTATAATACTAACGCGACCCACTTCCAGAATCAGTCCATATATTTGTAACCCAGAGACCCCAATTTCATTCTGTATGACGGTACATTCTAAACATTCTAGTCAATGGGCTAGGGAAAAGGCTTAAAGCAGCCAGAGCTGAATGCTGAATCGGAATGGAATCAAGCCCTTAAAGGACCACTCGCACTATTTCCTTTTCGACTTATAATACTTTGAACACTTCTATGATTCTATGCCGTTTCTTTGTTTTAAAGCTGCTTTGAAAAGGGATACTTGGGCTATTGACTTTGCCAACTCCACCTTCTTCATCATTTTGTAGCGCAATCGCAATCGATCCTGTCCACGAGTTAGAATGAAGTTAGATCTTAGCCTCGTTTTTGTTGCACGCTGCAGCTCCGCTTCCGGGCTGATTTTTTCTACATTCATTTTTGCAATGCAGTGCTCCAAGGGAGATGGCAGCGCTTGTGCAGAAGTAAAGAAGTGCTGCAGCAGCAAAGGGGCAGAACTATTGCAACAAAAACGAGGTTCTTGTCTGAAAAGAAAAATATGTTTAACTAGCCTAGAAATACTGAAGCCCTCGAACTATTTACTCTTCAACTGACAGTATTTTAAATTCTTCGAATATTTTAAAACTATGCTGTGCTTTAAACAAATAACCCACGGTTTTGGCTGGTTCAAGCTCTTCGCAGACCTGTTGACTTGTAGTGAAAACTGGGAAATAAATTTACATCACCGATTTTTCTGATGGAAAAACTTCTGACTGCGCGACACACATCGAAGGTATCATAACACGGCAAGCGAGAAAATCAGTGTGGTTTCTTAAAGTGAATAGAATGTACCATACGAAATTGGGGTCTCCGGGTTTAGAAATATATGGTGTGGTTAAGGAATGACTGGTCACATAAGTATTGTTGGTAAAAGATGCCAGCTAGAAGTGAATTGCGCTATACGATTGAAAGGGCGGCGAAGAGAGTTGATCTTGTGCGAATCTTCGATGCCGCGGGAAGAAATCCGCAATAAAGCCGTGCAAGTCAAGTTCAGTGGGTCTAATAACAAAAAATAAATCGCGCAAAATCAAAACCCTCAGTCCATTCCTGGAAGCCGAGAACCACAATCTTTACATTGCGGCCATAATACGCAAAGTGGTCACTGCTCCTACTCTAAGACACAACCTTACCTCTCAAGAAACAAAAACAAAAAAATAACCAATTACCTTCCTGCACCTTAGCTCAGGGGAAGCCACTCCATCATCAGAAAAAAAAAGAAAATTGAGGCCTGGTGATTTCAATACTAAACTCAAAGTGGAAGCTCTACCACGTACCAACTTCCATGAAAATGCCCCACTCCGTTTATCGGGCACTGACAGATATGTTATACCGTAGGCAGCCCATGACAAAAGTGACATAAGAAAACTTGCAGTTTTCGTTTATTACATTTAAAATATTTTTTTTATATCTTATTAGGATCATAATCAACAAATACAGCGAACATGTGGGCTGTTTGAGCGGATGTAACGCGCCTGGCAATTTCTGGTTCGACAGAGGAGCTACGAAGATTCAGAGATTAGAGGTAAGTTAAAGTTAATAAATCCGCTAGGGTCGAGTCCAAAAGGCGTTTAAATTGCTCGCGGAATAGCGAGTGGCGACGAGCTTGCTTGAAATGAGCATGGATTGGGGAAAACCTCCTCTTTTTCCGCTCGTAATGGCGAAAATCGTAGGCAGACCTTAAAGGACCATTCGCACCATTTCCTACTCAACTATTTAACTTTTAAAATCTTTGAACACTTTAAAACTAGGCTGTGCCTACAACAAATAACCCACGGTTTTGGCTGTTTTAAGCCGTTTCCGAGACTCGTTGAAATACTCTTCATGACCGACTCTTTGTGATGAGTGCTTCCAGATGAGCTAGGAAACTGTATGTATGTATGTATAGACTAAAGTGGACAAACTAATGTTACTAAGCTGGAAGTCAATGGGTTAGGGAAAAGCGTTAAAGCAGCCAAAGCTGTGGATAAGGCGCATACCGGAGGGTATTTTTACAAGCGACCATCCTTTACTAGATGAGCCATACCATCTTAATTGAGCAGGGCTAGAGGTGCTTGCTTAGCTGTCAAGTTGATGCCAGCCTACTTCCCTAGTCCCCGCTGCACATATCGTCGGAATGCCAGTCTACTTCCCTATTCCCCGCTGCACATTCCGAGACCCGTTGAAATATTCATACTTGATTTCTGCCATGTTTTGGCTAGAAGTTCATGCGCTTGAGAAAAGCCTTAAAGGACCCCTCGAACTATTTACTCTTCAACTGACAGTTTTAAATTCTTTGAATATTTTAAAACTATGTTGTGAAACTTTAAACAAATAACCCACGGGTTTGGCTGGTAGCCATAACAGGTTGTCAACCTAACCTAAGGCATAAGATCCCAGTTTTGTACGTTTCAATCTAACCCCTCTGACAAAACCACGCTGATTTTCTCACTTGCCGTGTTTTGCTACCTTCGATGTGTAGGCTATCACGCTGTCGACGGTTGTCTGAGAGAAGTTTTTCCATCAGAGTGCAAAAACGCCCTCCGATATGCGCCTTATCCACAGCTTTGGCTGCTTTAAGCCTTGATAGTGCGAGTGGTCCTTTAAGGGCTTGATTTTTCGCCTTCCGATTCAGCATTCAGCTTTGGCTGGTTTAAGCCTTTTCCCTAGCCCATTGACTAGAATGGTGGGTTGCGTTAGTATTACAGGTAAGACAGGTCCTTTAACATGTTTCACAAAACTTTAAATGCGCCGTCTTTCTTCCCACCAAGTTTCATCTCGATCCCTCCACTCATAGCATTTTCCAATATTTCCGGTTGTCCCCTCCAGCTCCCCCCAAAAGTCACCGGATCCGGTCCGGATTTTAAGTAGGTCGTCTGAGGCATGAGGTCTTTCCAAATATCAAGTTTCATCGAGATCCGGTCACCCGTTCAAAAGTTATAAATACCTCAAGATTCCGGATCTTCGATGCCGCGGGAAGAAATCCGCAATAAAGCCGTGCAAGTCAAGTTCAGTGGGTCTAATAACAAAAAATAAATCGCGCAAAATCAAAACCCTCAGTCCATTCCTGGAAGCCGAGAACCACAATCTTTACATTTCGGCCATAATACGCAAAGTGGTCACTGCTCCTACTCTAAGACACAACCTTACCTCTCAAGAAACAAAAACAAAAAAATAACCAATTACCTTCCTGCACCTTAGCTCAGGGGAAGCCACTCCATCATCAGAAAAAAAAAGAAAATTGAGGCCTGGTGATTTCAATACTAAACTCAAAGTGGAAGCTCTACCACGTACCAACTTCCATGAAAATGCCCCACTCCGTTTATCGGGCACTGACAGATATGTTATACCGTAGGCAGCCCATGACAAAAGTGACATAAGAAAACTTGCAGTTTTCGTTTATTACATTTAAAATATTTTTTTATATCTTATTAGGATCATAATCAACAAATACAGCGAACATGTGGGCTGTTTGAGCGGATGTAACGCGCCTGGCAATTTCTGGTTCGACAGAGGAGCTACGAAGATTCAGAGATTAGAGGTAAGTTAAAGTTAATAAATCCGCTAGGGTCGAGTCCAAAAGGCGTTTAAATTGCTCGCGGAATAGCGAGTGGCGACGAGCTTGCTTGAAATGAGCATGGATTGGGGAAAACCTCCTCTTTTTCCGCTCGTAATGGCGAAAATCGTAGGCAGACCTTAAAGGACCATTCGCACCATTTCCTACTCAACTATTTAACTTTTAAAATCTTTGAACACTTTAAAACTAGGCTGTGCCTACAACAAATAACCCACGGTTTTGGCTGTTTTAAGCCGTTTCCGAGACCCGTTGAAATACTCTTCATGACCGACTCTTTGTGATGAGTGCTTCCAGATGAGCTAGGAAACTGTATGTATGTATGTATAGACTAAAGTGGACAAACTAATGTTACTAAGCTGGAAGTCAATGGGTTAGGGAAAAGCGTTAAAGCAGCCAAAGCTGTGGATAAGGCGCATACCGGAGGGTATTTTTACAAGCGACCATCCTTTACTAGATGAGCCATACCATCTTAATTGAGCAGGGCTAGAGGTGCTTGCTTAGCTGTCAAGTTGATGCCAGCCTACTTCCCTAGTCCCCGCTGCACATATCGTCGGAATGCCAGTCTACTTCCCTATTCCCCGCTGCACATTCCGAGACCCGTTGAAATATTCATACTTGATTTTTGCCATGTTTTGGCTAGAAGTTCATGCGCTTGAGAAAAGCCTTAAAGGACCCCTCGAACTATTTACTCTTCAACTGACAGTTTTAAATTCTTTGAATATTTTAAAACTATGTTGTGAAACTTTAAACAAATAACCCACGGGTTTGGCTGGTAGCCATAACAGGTTGTCAACCTAACCTAAGGCATAAGATCCCAGTTTTGTACGTTTCAATCTAACCCCTCTGACAAAACCACGCTGATTTTCTCACTTGCCGTGTTTTGCTACCTTCGATGTGTAGGCTATCACGCTGTCGACGGTTGTCTGAGAGAAGTTTTTCCATCAGAGTGCAAAAACGCCCTCCGATATGCGCCTTATCCACAGCTTTGGCTGCTTTAAGCCTTGATAGTGCGAGTGGTCCTTTAAGGGCTTGATTTTTCGCCTTCCGATTCAGCATTCAGCTTTGGCTGGTTTAAGCCTTTTCCCTAGCCCATTGACTAGAATGGTGGGTTGCGTTAGTATTACAGGTAAGACAGGTCCTTTAACATGTTTCACAAAACTTTAAATGCGCCGTCTTTCTTCCCACCAAGTTTCATCTCGATCCCTCCACTCATAGCATTTTCCAATATTTCCGGTTGTCCCCTCCAGCTCCCCCCAAAAGTCACCGGATCCGGTCCGGATTTTAAGTAGGTCGTCTGAGGCATGAGGTCTTTCCAAATATCAAGTTTCATCGAGATCCGGTCACCCGTTCAAAAGTTATAAATACCTCAAGATTCCGGATCTTCGATGCCGCGGGAAGAAATCCGCAATAAAGCCGTGCAAGTCAAGTTCAGTGGGTCTAATAACAAAAAATAAATCGCGCAAAATCAAAACCCTCAGTCCATTCCGGGAAGCCGAGAACCACAATCTTTACATTTCGGCCATAATACGCAAAGTGGTCACTGCTCCTACTCTAAGACACAACCTTACCTCTCAAGAAACAAAAACAAAAAAATAACCAATTACCTTCCTGCACCTTAGCTCAGGGGAAGCCACTCCATCATCAGAAAAAAAAAGAAAATTGAGGCCTGGTGATTTCAATACTAAACTCAAAGTGGAAGCTCTACCACGTACCAACTTCCATGAAAATGCCCCACTCCGTTTATCGGGCACTGACAGATATGTTATACCGTAGGCAGCCCATGACAAAAGTGACATAAGAAAACTTGCAGTTTTCGTTTATTACATTTAAAATATTTTTTTATATCTTATTAGGATCATAATCAACAAATACAGCGAACATGTGGGCTGTTTGAGCGGATGTAACGCGCCTGGCAATTTCTGGTTCGACAGAGGAGCTACGAAGATTCAGAGATTAGAGGTAAGTTAAAGTTAATAAATCCGCTAGGGTCGAGTCCAAAAGGCGTTTAAATTGCTCGCGGAATAGCGAGTGGCGACGAGCTTGCTTGAAATGAGCATGGATTGGGGAAAACCTCCTCTTTTTCCGCTCGTAATGGCGAAAATCGTAGGCAGACCTTAAAGGACCATTCGCACCATTTCCTACTCAACTATTTAACTTTTAAAATCTTTGAACACTTTAAAACTAGGCTGTGCCTACAACAAATAACCCACGGTTTTGGCTGTTTTAAGCCGTTTCCGAGACCCGTTGAAATACTCTTCATGACCGACTCTTTGTGATGAGTGCTTCCAGATGAGCTAGGAAACTGTATGTATGTATGTATAGACTAAAGTGGACAAACTAATGTTACTAAGCTGGAAGTCAATGGGTTAGGGAAAAGCGTTAAAGCAGCCAAAGCTGTGGATAAGGCGCATACCGGAGGGTATTTTTACAAGCGACCATCCTTTACTAGATGAGCCATACCATCTTAATTGAGCAGGGCTAGAGGTGCTTGCTTAGCTGTCAAGTTGATGCCAGCCTACTTCCCTAGTCCCCGCTGCACATATCGTCGGAATGCCAGTCTACTTCCCTATTCCCCGCTGCACATTCCGAGACCCGTTGAAATATTCATACTTGATTTTTGCCATGTTTTGGCTAGAAGTTCATGCGCTTGAGAAAAGCCTTAAAGGACCCCTCGAACTATTTACTCTTCAACTGACAGTTTTAAATTCTTTGAATATTTTAAAACTATGTTGTGAAACTTTAAACAAATAACCCACGGGTTTGGCTGGTAGCCATAACAGGTTGTCAACCTAACCTAAGGCATAAGATCCCAGTTTTGTACGTTTCAATCTAACCCCTCTGACAAAACCACGCTGATTTTCTCACTTGCCGTGTTTTGCTACCTTCGATGTGTAGGCTATCACGCTGTCGACGGTTGTCTGAGAGAAGTTTTTCCATCAGAGTGCAAAAACGCCCTCCGATATGCGCCTTATCCACAGCTTTGGCTGCTTTAAGCCTTGATAGTGCGAGTGGTCCTTTAAGGGCTTGATTTTTCGCCTTCCGATTCAGCATTCAGCTTTGGCTGGTTTAAGCCTTTTCCCTAGCCCATTGACTAGAATGGTGGGTTGCGTTAGTATTACAGGTAAGACAGGTCCTTTAACATGTTTCACAAAACTTTAAATGCGCCGTCTTTCTTCCCACCAAGTTTCATCTCGATCCCTCCACTCATAGCATTTTCCAATATTTCCGGTTGTCCCCTCCAGCTCCCCCCAAAAGTCACCGGATCCGGTCCGGATTTTAAGTAGGTCGTCTGAGGCATGAGGTCTTTCCAAATATCAAGTTTCATCGAGATCCGGTCACCCGTTCAAAAGTTATAAATACCTCAAGATTCCGGATCTTCGATGCCGCGGGAAGAAATCCGCAATAAAGCCGTGCAAGTCAAGTTCAGTGGGTCTAATAACAAAAAATAAATCGCGCAAAATCAAAACCCTCAGTCCATTCCGGGAAGCCGAGAACCACAATCTTTACATTTCGGCCATAATACGCAAAGTGGTCACTGCTCCTACTCTAAGACACAACCTTACCTCTCAAGAAACAAAAACAAAAAAATAACCAATTACCTTCCTGCACCTTAGCTCAGGGGAAGCCACTCCATCATCAGAAAAAAAAAGAAAATTGAGGCCTGGTGATTTCAATACTAAACTCAAAGTGGAAGCTCTACCACGTACCAACTTCCATGAAAATGCCCCACTCCGTTTATCGGGCACTGACAGATATGTTATACCGTAGGCAGCCCATGACAAAAGTGACATAAGAAAACTTGCAGTTTTCGTTTATTACATTTAAAATATTTTTTTATATCTTATTAGGATCATAATCAACAAATACAGCGAACATGTGGGCTGTTTGAGCGGATGTAACGCGCCTGGCAATTTCTGGTTCGACAGAGGAGCTACGAAGATTCAGAGATTAGAGGTAAGTTAAAGTTAATAAATCCGCTAGGGTCGAGTCCAAAAGGCGTTTAAATTGCTCGCGGAATAGCGAGTGGCGACGAGCTTGCTTGAAATGAGCATGGATTGGGGAAAACCTCCTCTTTTTCCGCTCGTAATGGCGAAAATCGTAGGCAGACCTTAAAGGACCATTCGCACCATTTCCTACTCAACTATTTAACTTTTAAAATCTTTGAACACTTTAAAACTAGGCTGTGCCTACAACAAATAACCCACGGTTTTGGCTGTTTTAAGCCGTTTCCGAGACCCGTTGAAATACTCTTCATGACCGACTCTTTGTGATGAGTGCTTCCAGATGAGCTAGGAAACTGTATGTATGTATGTATAGACTAAAGTGGACAAACTAATGTTACTAAGCTGGAAGTCAATGGGTTAGGGAAAAGCGTTAAAGCAGCCAAAGCTGTGGATAAGGCGCATACCGGAGGGTATTTTTACAAGCGACCATCCTTTACTAGATGAGCCATACCATCTTAATTGAGCAGGGCTAGAGGTGCTTGCTTAGCTGTCAAGTTGATGCCAGCCTACTTCCCTAGTCCCCGCTGCACATATCGTCGGAATGCCAGTCTACTTCCCTATTCCCCGCTGCACATTCCGAGACCCGTTGAAATATTCATACTTGATTTTTGCCATGTTTTGGCTAGAAGTTCATGCGCTTGAGAAAAGCCTTAAAGGACCC